>JAVCKT010000791.1:0-13683 GCA_032273925.1 Rhynchotus rufescens | reverse complement strand
CGGGAAGCTCCCGCTCCAAGCGCTCCCGGAGCACGGCCCCAGGGCGCTGCCCCCCCTTGGTTTTGCTGAGCCCGAGCTCCACTTAAGTTATTTCCCCTCTTGGGATGTATTTCCTGCAGCTGGGGCACAGAAACGCGGCTGGGCCTTTACTGTGAACCGATTTGAGGAAAATAAAGGTGTTTTGTTGGTTTTGTTTTTCCCGCTGCCTCCGCGCGCTGCTCCTTAGCGCCCGCCTGCCGCTCCAGCCCAGGCTCCCAGCAAGGCGGGAATGCAGCGGGGCTGCGACGGGAGCAGCTTGGGGCCTGTCCTGGCTCCCCAGGGCCCCCAGCTGCCTGTGTGTTCCCGGGGGATCCTTAGGGTGCCTCGGGGGGCACCCGTTATCTCCCTGGGCAGCACCCAGCGGGTCGCCGAGAGCGAGGCCGGTGGCTCTTCCACGCCGGGGGAGAAGCCTCCGCGGAGCAGCTCCGCAACGAGGGCCTTTTCCTGCCTCCCTTTGGCGCTCGGGGAGCGCCTGGAAACCTGCTGCCTAAAGAGGCTGCTTCAGAGGGTAAAAAAGAGGGAAAAACGAACGCGCTGGGCGGTGCCGCGAACAGATTCCTGCTCTGCTCCCGTTTCTCCTGGTGAAAGCAGAGGGCTCTGCTTCCACATCCAGGCTCGCTGGGGACCATAGCATGTGTGTGTTTCTATATATGTCTATTTATATATATGTCTATTTAATGATTTTCTCCTGCTCATGCCGATGTCTGCTCAGGCCTTGGGCTTTCCCCCCACCTCCTCAACCCAATGCGGATTTAAACCAAACTCAGCAAGGATTTGGGCCAGGCAATTCCCACGGCTGTGTCTGCTCCCCGAGGATGCCGAGAGCAGCAGGGCGGCAGGAAGGAGCAGCTGCCTCATTCCCGTTCCCATTCCCGGGTTTGCACCGCGGCGGCGGATGCCGCAGGGCCAAGCCGCTCCGTGAGGCTCCTCCAACTCAGCGCCTGGGTCATGGTATCAATTTAAGCCACTTCCTCTTCCTTCAGGTGTTCGCAATTATAAACTAATAAATCCCTTAGCCCGCGTTCAGCTGACGCCGGCAATTTGTAGGCACATGTATAATTTATCGGCAGCTCTCGCGGCGGCTCTCGGGGTGGGAGGCGCGTTAATCAGCTCCTACCTGCAGCCCGGGGGGGACGGATCGAGCGCGGGAAGGGGGGAAAAAAGCCCTGCGTGACGTTGCCCTCCATGGAAACGGTGCCAACGGCGCGGAAAGGGCAGCGGCCAGCGGGAAATTGTCCCAATGGGGTGCTGCTTGGGGCTCGGGGCTGTGCAAAGGGCGCAGATGAGCGGGCCGGGCTGGGTGCAGCCTGGAGAAGGTGTTGGCAGGGAGGCAGCTCCCACGGCTCGGCTCGGGATTGCGGTGCTGCCGGAGCCGATTGCCGGGGAGCGCTGAGCGGCCGCGGCCTTAGCTCACGGGAACGGCATGTGCCCTCGCCGGCCGCGGCGCCCAAAATAGCCCCGCTCGGCGCAGGGGCCTCGGAGCGCGCGGAGCCCCCGGCCCCCGCACGGCGCCCGCGGCCGCTCGTGCCCGTCCGGCCCCGCGGGCTGCGCCAGGCGGCACCCCGGGGCAGCGGGAGCGCGCGGGGATGTCCCGGAGCGCCCAGCTCGGTGCCCGCGATGATGCCCTGCAGGGCAGCGCTGCAACCCGGTGCAGGCAGGTGCTGCTCCCCGCTCGGCGCCGCCCGTGCTGCCGAGTTTTCCAGAGCCTGGGAACAACGGCAGCCGGGGGAGCGGAGCTGCCGGAGCGGCCGGGCTGCGGTGACTAACCCCAACCGCGGGCTCTGCGCCCGGGCTGCGAGGAAAATTTTCCATGCGGGGCGGGAGCTGGCGGGGGCCGCGGCGGGCCGGGCTGCTCGGCGGCTCCTGCAGGGTCCGGCTTTCCCGAGCAGGCAGCGCCGCTCGCTGGAGACGCGGCGGCAGCTCCGCATGCGGCCGCTGCAAAGCTCCGCATGCGCCTGCAAATCCCTGCCCGCGTCCCTGCCAAATCCCTGCCCGTGTCCCTGCCAAATCCCTGCCCGTAGCCTTGCAAAAGCCCTGCCCGTATCCTGCCTACGTCCTTGCACAAAAACTGCCCGTATTCCTGCCGCAGCCCTCCTGGCATCCCTGCTGCAGACCTGCCCACATCCCTGCTGCAGACCCTTCCTGCATCCCTGCCGTCGTGCCCCGGTGTCCCGGGAATGCTGCAGCTCCCGCGCAGCCCCCCACGTGCCAAAGGGCCCACACTCCCTGGCCCCAAATCCCTGCAGGCCGCCTCACCCCCCACCCCATGTCCCCCATTGTCCCGGCCTCCGAGCGCCGCCCCTGGACTCCCAATGCCCCCAAATCCCCCCAAATCCCCACGAATCCCGACCCTCCCGGGGGCGGGGCCGAGGCGAAGCGGGGCGGGGTCTGGCCTGGAAGGCGGGGTCATGTCACAAGGGGGCGGGGTCTGACCTAAGGAGGGCGTGGCCTGGACGCGGAGGCGGGCTCTGTGTTAAAGGGTGGAGCCTGGCTCGAGGGCGGGGCGCGGGGGGCGGAGCCTGTAGTCCGGGCGGACTACATCTCCCGGCATGCCCCGCGCGGCGGCCTCCCCGCGCGGCTTCCGGCGGGGCCGCCCCGGGAGGCGGCGGAGGAGCCGCGGCCGCGGGGAGCAGGTGAGGGCGGCCCGGGGCGACCCCCCCGAGACCCCCCCCGCGACTGGGACCCCCCTGGGGGGGCCCCTGTGGTGCCGCCCCCCCCCTACGTGCTCTGCTCATAGCCCTGGGTGAGGGGGGGGCTGATACTGGGGGGGGGGCTCTGTCCCCGGGGGGCCGCTGCGGGGACACGTGATGTCACGTGACGTGGAGGGGACGTGTGACGTGGCACACGCGTGCCCCCGTGACGGGGGGCGCGTGGAAAGGACACTGGGAAGCGAGGAGGACAACGGACACGCGCGGCCCGCGACGTCGCGGGGACGCGTGACCGGGGACACGGATGTGCCACGATGCCGAGGGGACGCGTGACACGGCACACGGAGGCGACAAGGGACACGGCTGTCCCGTGATGCCAAGGGGACACGGAGAAGAAGGTGACAAGGGACACGGGCGTCCCACGATGCCAAGGGGACACGCGACACGGAGAGGAGGTGTGGCGAGGGACACGGACATCACAGGATGCCAAGGGAACATGTGACACCATGGAAAGGACATGGGACACGGGTGCCCCGGGACACGGGGGACGTGCGGGGGGAAGAGCCGAATTTTTCTTGTTTGGGGTTTTTCTGCTGTTTTTTTTTTCTTTTTTTCTAATAAAACGCGGTGGCTGCAGGGCCGCCCGGACGCCTGGGCCCCTTGTGCACCTTGTGGGGGGTGATAAAGGCTTATCAGCCCCCCTGCCCCAGCCCGGACGCCTGGGCCCTCCCAGCCCGGGCAGCAAGATAAGGAGGGAAAAACAAGCAGGGGAGGCCCGGACGCCTGGGCCCCGCGGGTGACACACAGGCGGGGAAACCGGTGGGACCGTCCCACTTTATCTGGTGACAATGGGGCCCCCCGATGTCTGCAGTGGGTGTCACCCTTGGGGACGCAGTGGGTGTCACCCCCGGGTGCCCAGTGTCATCGTGATGTTTTGGTGTCACCCTCAGGGCCGCGTCACCGCTGTGTCCTGGGGTCCGTGTCACTGGGATGGGCAGGGTCTGTGTCACCAGGAGGCCAGAGGTTGGTGGCACCAGGATGTCCATGGCTGGTGTCACCAGTATGGCCAGCGTTGGTGTCACTGTCACACTCAGGGCTTGGTGTCACTTGGATGCCCGGATTTGGTGTCACCGCGATGCTCAGGGGCCAGTGTCACCAGGATGCCCAGGGTTGCTGCCACCACGATGTGCAGTGCTGGTGTCACCCGGATGCCCGTGGCCAGTGTCACCTGGATGTCCGGGCTTGGTGTCACTGCGATGTGCGGCGCCGGTGTCACCAGGATGCCCAGGGCTGGTGTGGACGATGCCAGGCTGGATGGAGCGGCCGACACTCCGGGGGGCTCTGCTGTCATCCGGAGGGACCTGGACGGGCTGCAGAGTTGGGCAGAGAGGAACCTCGTGAGATTCAACAAGGACAAGGGCAGCGTCCTGCACGTGGGCAGGAACCCCAGGCACCAGCACAGATGAGGGGTTGAGCTGCTGGGGAGCAGCTCCATGGAGAGGGACCTGGGGGTCCTGGGGACACCAAGGTGGCTATGGGGCAGCAGGACCCTGGTGGCCAAGGGTGGCCTCCTGATCCTGCCCCTCTGCTCTGCTCTGGGGAGGCCAAACCTGGAGCACTGGGGGCAGCTCTGGGCTCCCCAGGACAAGAGGGACGTGGAGCTGCTAGAGAGGGGCCAGCGCAGAGCAACCGAGATGATTAAAGGCCTGGAGCAGCTCTTGTATGAGGAGAGACTGAGTGGGGCCTGTTTAGCCTGGAGAAGAGAAGGCTGAGAGGGGATCTCAGATATCTGAGGGGAGGATGCAGGGAGGAAGGGGCCAAGCTCTTCTCAGTGGTGACCTGTGACAGGACAAGGGGCAATGGGTACAAGTTGAAGTCATGCTAGCATTCCTTCCTGATGCCCTTGTTTACCTGCACTTGGGTGAACTTAAGTGTATTGCTTCATTTTGCCTTGACAGAAAAGCTAACTGTGCCATAGTGAAAATGCCATGTACACGAAAATGATAAATATGCAAGAAACGGACTGTTTGCTCAATTACCTTATGCTCCCACTACCACTGCAGGTGCTTTGCTTGACCTTAAAGTAAGGAAACTGCCCTGAGTAACAAAAAAAATCCTTCAGCCTAGGAATACAATGTGCTAACTGAACGAGGTCTGAAGCTACATGTGTCACTGACTCTGGTGACATCTACTCAAATCCAATGAATTTATAGTTGTTGACTGTATGCATTTGTAAATTAAGCCTTTGGGATAGCTATCCCATCTCACCCACAGATGTCAAAATGGCATATGAAATACCCCAAGCTATCTTAGTCTTAGAAGAGAAGGTGTTAAATAACATATTTTGCTGTTTAACCCGATTTTTCCCTCCATTCCCTTAAAGAAGGGCCCTCCTTAGAAGAATTTTATACGACTTCTAAAATCTCACAAAAACACCTCTGAGAACTACCAAATGAGGCACAAGGCGTTAATGAAACATACTTAATTTTATAGACTGAGAACACAATTATGGCATTTTGGATCACAAACAAACATTATTATATTGGCTTCCCAGCACTCCTCACGGCACTAAAGAGACAACTATCACCTGGAGTCCATGTTCAGTGAAGTTCAGAGACTCAATGTTTTTAGCATCAGCACCTCAGTGCGACAGCATCTTCCACCGAATCAGCTCAGCCCTGTTTGGGCTTCCTGGCTACACAGAAGTGAGGTCCCAATGGCACTAAAGTTACTCTGCACACACCACTGAAGCCAATGAACACACTACTAAAGGCAGGAATTAATCATCTTTTGCCAATACTATAGCTTTTTTTTTTCCTAAGAGATGCTTATAAAAATACTGATAAATATTGTGAATGAGCTAAAAGTGAAAGGTTTCCTGTGCTTTTCTGTGATTTGTAGCTGAATTCTATACATTTTAATAGTTTACTGCAACACTGGATTTATTAAACAGAATTTATATGGCATTTTTGCTTAACAAATGGCTAATGGTGTAAAACTCAAAACAGAATAATATTTTCCAGGCCGTGTATATGTATGTGTGTGTGTGTGTGTGTGTGTGTGTGTGTGTGTATATATGAAACATAGAATATGCTACTAGAAAATTGCTATTGTCTATACATATATACTTAAGAAATTACAATTTTAAAAATAGAAATAGATGAAGGGATGAGGAAAAAGAATGAATTAAGACACAAGAATTGCAAATGGCATGCGAGAGGAGGAAGGTAGAAGAAAATATAAAAAAGGAAAAAAAGAGTGGTGGAATAAGAGAAGATGATGGGAAACTAAGAGACAGCATAGAATTAGATCAAGATGGATCACTTTGAGAAAACCCCTCACAAATTTATTTTCTTCCTAAGAACTGTAGTATTGTAGTTTATGTATATATGCATTCATCCATATTGATAAGTATTTATTACTTCCCCGTTGGCAAAGAGGCACTTATTGGCACCACATGCTTTTTTGGGGGGGGGGAACAAGTGCTGCAAACAGGGTGACTTCCCCTCCTGCTGCCAGTGGCCTACATTCACCCCTCATTTCTCAGGCTGTATTGCTAAATATCTCAAGCTGATTTACCTACCAGCTGTGTAATTCTGCAAATGCAGCTTTGATCTTCTTCACTGAATTATCCACTTCCTCTTTGATCATCATGCGGTATCTGGTTAGAGAAACAGTGCAGCGCTGCAAATCTTTCAATGATTTTTCAATGTTTGGTCCTAAAATGGAAAACAAAAATAACGCAAAAGTCAGAAAGTTGATTTTAGCTATTCTAAATGAGGGAGGGGGAATACTTAAAAACACTTGTTCACATTAGGCTGAAGTTCTATCTTCTCAAACCCACAAGCCAAATTTTTTCTCAGTTTTTCTATGGTGCTTCTCATTTTATGAACATGCATGTTCAAATTCATTCCCCAAGTCAAAGAATTCAGGATTCATTTTAAATTTCACTTTAAATCAACCACAGATTACCCTGCTCAATTTCTTTATGCTATATACAATTCTACTCTCACTTGCTAGCACGGCTGTTCCTCCTTAGGTATATTCACTTTTCTGGAGGCATCAGCCGTCTGACCACCTCTCTACACAGAGACTGAATGATTTTCTTTACCTCTTTTTTTAACTGAATCATCTGGCTTTATTTCAAGTTGGGCTGTAGAGTTGGGTGATTTAACTGAGGAAGTTTTTGACTTTGGCCTGCCTGAGTTACACTGAAGTTGAGCTGATGACTGAGGAGGCTCGCACTGTTCTACTCCATTTATTGACTTTGGGGTTAATTCTGTGGATATTCTCTGCTGGTCTTGTCCTTTGTCTGCAAGAAAACAAAGTTGGAAAGCAGGGAGTTACAAGCTTCGGAAAGATTTGATGCCTTGTGATTGAATCTGAATGACTTGATGTTTATACACTGGAAAACTATTTTTTCTTCTTTCTGGCATACATTCTGCAAAAAGTTTGAAAGCAGTGTCAGAACAGAAATAAAAATATTTTGGAGTTTTAATACCAATCTGAACACATCTATATTTTAAAGAGAAAATTTCTGTGCTGGTATGATAAAATGTCTCATTGCACAGATAATGCATCCATCACTTGAAATCTTTGCTTGTCTATGGGAGGACAGAACTAGAGAGAGGAAGATTGCTATGAGAAGAAAGAGATTTTACCGTTTGTTAAAAAAATACGAGACAAACACTGAACATTTAATCAGTATTAAAAATGTTTATTCAACATTCCTAGCAGAAAGATTTACCCTGTTTGACTACGTAGAGCTAGATCAAAGGAAGCTGTTAAGGGGGAGTAAACAGGAAATAAAGCAATGTAAAAGATGAAGCTCCTTCCTTCCAAAGGGATTCACAGAGATGTCAGCATCACCAGACACAAATGGCCAAGAAATGGTTACAAATGCTGAACTGTAAGACCAGCTATTGGTAAGGAACAATATGTAGAAAAGGTTTTGTGGCGTTCACCCATTTTTCTAATCCCTGTATGCACTTTGGCAAATGAACAACAGGTTGTTCTGAAGACGCTGTCTGTGCATCACTGATGCTACACAGTGCCTGTGTCAGCTTAACAGCTAGATGATAGTTCACAAATTGCACTTAACGCTGCTAGGATGCAGGGATTGCTCCTGGGCTGCTCCAGGAAGCCAGGGAGCAACCTGTGAGTGCCCTGTCTGGCCTCTAGGATGGCAGTACAGTAAATTTTGCTGTTTCCATTGCAAGCACACAAGGCCAGAGGAACTAAGAGGAGCATTAGTGCCCACATTTCTAGAAGACAGCATACAGAGCAAAAATAAGAGAATGCAAAATGCTGAAAACATTTCACTTCAGGCTGCCCTCATTGACTCACTCTTGACAGATGGTTAGAAACACACCATCTAACTACTGAGCTATACAGAGAGGCCAGGACACCTAAATCCCCATACCAAATCCTTTGGCATATGTTGTGAAAGTGCAAAATTGGTATTCACTGCATTTAATTAGCTGCTTTGGGACCCAGTAAGACAAATGAAAAACTTTCTTTTTGCTCAAAAAGAATATCTGGAACAACAATGATACTTCTAGAAGTTATCACCTTCTGTCTGCAATATACTTCGATAGTTTTTTTCTAAATGTTGGAAAAAACTGTCTCAAGCTAAAATCATTCAGAAGTTATCAAATCCTTCAAACTTCCTACACACACAGCAAACAAACTTTTAGAAAAAGCAGGAATAAAAGAGTATCTGATTTGTATCTGGCTTTACCTGACCCCTGCACCTGCAATAAGGTGGTCAAGCAGCTTTAAGCATCTTTTCAAGGTGTTCATGCTACCTCTTTAGCAGATCCTGTGTTGCTGAGAGCCCTAAGAAGGTTAAGCTGTTGATGGCATACACTCTATTACCCCTTAGAAAACACTTCCTTCACGTGAAAAACTTGGCTTTTATTAATGCATAGATCCAGCCTGAGGAAACAAAAAAAGGCACCACTAAACCTAAGGTGACAGCTTGACATATATATATACACCACATAATATCGAAGAAAAGAATACATGAATATTTAAATTTTTCAGCATGAGTGATAAGAATGCTTTCAACATTATGGAAATGAAGGGGTTTTTTTGCCTTATAGCATATTCTGTACATAATAACTGGGAATCTTTGTACCCTCTGCAAGGGTGGGAAGAACATCACTGCTCCTCTGTCAAGAGGGTAGAAAACCTGATTCTTAGAACTAAATTTCTTGAAAAAATAATTCTGCTGTTTAGCTGCTGTGTTTCATGAGCAGCCAGATATTGGCATACTATCAAAGCTGCCCAAAAGCAACAGAGGATATTTTAAGGGAAGTGTATTTCTTCTTTTTTATTTTGTCTTTTTCTTAAAGTAGTCTTATGTACTGCTTAAAACACAAGAAGAAAATACTAACATAACAGCAGTAATCAAGGGCTGACTGAAGTTTGAAATGTGAAGAGCTGAAAAATCATTATCAGTATGGACAGCAATTAAAAATAAATATGAATTTCATGAAAAGATACACAAGGGCAAAAGCTTTGTCAGAGTTTCTCGCTCAGAGAAGGCATATTTTCCCTGATGCTACTGTAATTGTAAGTCTGTATCTACCAGAACTGCAATGAGTGTTATTGTCCCTCAGAGCTTTGGGAGCAGTACTTGGACTTGAACAGAAACGTGTATGTACCCAGAGGCTGCCTCTCCCCAACAATCCTTCCCTGTTAGAGAAGCCAAGGGAGAGCTGTTGCCACCAGTTTACTCAGGGATTACAAGATAAACAAATGGGAGAAGTCAACACTAGGCAATAAAACACCACATGCTGCTCAGACCACTTTGCCCCAGTTGAGGGATTTTACCACTTCTGCACTGCACTCCAACGAAGCTCTACCTCTGCTCTTTTCCATATTTGTACCTGTAATGTTCTGCATCATCAGGGCCTCTCTAGTTAGCTTGATCCTTTCCCTCCCTTTTTCCACCCCCCATCCTCATCCTGGAAGAGCTGTGCAAGAAATCTGTGCCCAGGCATTCATCTACTTATAGGGCTTTCTTAAATAGCCATGTACATTGTGTAAGCATCTTAATTTTTCTTCTCTCCCTTCTCCCCTCCCACCTCCTTCCTCTTTTTTCTTTTTAATTCTACTTTATGGTCGTAGAAATGCCAAGATCTTTATAAATGTGAACTTGGCTCTTATCGGCAAAAAATACAGATACACTGACCTGTGATTTCTGGACAGACAGGTGTTGACTGTACAAATGTTGAGCTTCTGTTTTCAAGACAGGTGACTTCCAACTTTTCATTGCTAGAATTACTGCAGCAGTTGTCCTTATAGCGCCCATTCACATGGCAGCCATGTGTTCCCTGGGGCTCCCGAGACGCCTTCTCCGGTCCAACGTTCTTATCTTTAGGATCTTTATTGCCTTGGAGCTGTTTAGATTTGCTTCTTTTTCTCCTGTTGTTCTGAACAGATATATAACACAAGAACAGAGAGATTATTCAGTGCAGGCCGTATCAATTTAAAATACAATTAGTGAATTGTCCATACTCTTTAGTTTTGAAAAATGCCATAAAAGCAACATTTCTTATAATGAAGTTTCCAGGCCACTCTGTACTACGTAACACCTTGTATCTGTTCAGCTGACTGTATATAGATGGTCTCAAATAAAATCTGAAGACTCAAACTGATCTTCTCCTTTCTTTCATACAGAATATTTACATTTCAGAATGGTAATGGAGTCTGTGCTAAAAGGCTGTTCAGAAAAGTTCACGATCATCTTGGTCAAGTAATTCCTAACCATGAAAGGTTGGGATATAAACAGCATAAAAATAATACCCCAGATATTTACTGAAAGTGCCTGACTTGACAGTGCCACTAATAGATTATTCTTATGCATAGATTAGTCTTATGGCAGCAAAAGCTCTTACTGCTGTAAGCAGCTGGGACTAGCCAGGACTCAACTGGATGCATATTAAATGTTTCTGCAGTGTCCGAGTGCTGCTTTGAGATTCATTCTGTACTTGCCCAAAGTCTGCACATCTCTCCCTCCCCACTGCTGCACATTGTCCTAGAAATTCCCTCAGGTACCACGTTAGACAGACAGCGACAAGAGAACAAGATTAAAAAGCACACACACATTGGCTTTCAGGTCTTCTGCATACAGGTGTGGATCAAGTTACTTATGCAGCAAATGCAGACAAAGCACAGGAAAATAATAGTCCTAGACTGCTAGGGACAGCTGGTAAGTGGTCTTAATGCTTCGATTCTCAACAGCAAGTCCTTACCTTCTTTTTCCCTGTCATATTCCATTCTTTTAGAACCTGAATTGCACTACCTAAAAGAAAAGAAAGAAAAAAAACAAAGAAAAAAAAGGTTAAGCACAAAGGTTAAAAAAGCTTAAAAAGAAAGGTTAAGCACATTAAGCACAAAAACTTCTAATGTGTGTATAAATGTATCCGATAGCTACGGTTAGATACATACATACACACCTCGACCAAAAGTTACATTATCTTTTGGCAGCACCATGTTTCAAAATGGAGAAATAAATCTACACATTTGCTGCCCATTTCACTCTACGATGATGAACCTAAGTGATTTCACATGACAACTTTATTGATCACTTTCACAGCAGTATCCCACACTTTTGAGTTGGCTGGTGGTGTCCTAGCTTTGCTCTTCCTAACTTCTGTACGAGTACTATGCACAGTGAGGGTTATTTCAGGTTATTCTCACATCCAAATCAAAGTTGTCTGCTATGAGAAATGCGCTTTCTGAGCAAGTCCTGAAGCCCTTTCCCCAACCCATCAAAATATTTTATTGAAAACATCCACAAAGCAGCCTAGACAGACCTCCTGTATCTGTTTGAATAGGCAAATGCTAATACAGTAATTTTAAGAGCTTTTTTTTAAAACTCAAATTTTATCCATAACAGAGGCAACACTTATGGACCACTCTACATGCAAAGCAAGATAGGCACTGATGTCAGAAAAGTGAATTTGGGCATCCTTAGCTGTTCCTTGAATTCAGCACGCAGTAATTCTGTGTGAGAGGAGTATTAAATTGAAGCCTTTTTCACCCAGCAGGGCTTCCTGCATTTCTTGACAGTGAGGGTGACAGAGCACTGGAACAGGCTGCCCAGAGAGGCTGGGGAATCTCCTTCTCTAGACATATTCAAGACCCGCTTGGGCACAATCCTGCGCCACGTGCTCTAGGTGACCCTGCGTGTGCAGGGGGTTGGACTAGATGATCTCTCAAGGTCCCTTGCAACCTTAAGGATTCTATGACTCTGATTCCCCCATGCTTTTCATCATAGGCAGCACGTTCTCTGCAACTTTGTAATGCTTCCACCTTCGCAATGTTGTGCCTCTCATGAATAGATACTTTTAAATGCTATACTCACGATACTCACAATGGCATCTGAAAGAACAGACACACTTCTGTCCTGCCCTCAAGGTCACTCGAGTAGCATTTAATAACCCAGCTTTTGTCTTTAAAATAAGGGTACTTTGTTACAGGATGGTGACAAAAACAAGTGGGTTTCAAATTCTCACTTTCAGAGACTATTTAAAGACTACTTAGGACTACTTAATAAAAGGCACAATGATCATAAACTGGCTCAGTTCAAATGAAGCCCATTTGAACCCAGGCTAGCTACACCAGCTACTTTTTCTTCAAAGCTTTGCTTTGCACTTGTAAGATTTGCTCTGGAACTGTCTTTTCCTCATAGCAGAAGATGGTACACAGCTACAAAGCCCTTTCCCCCCACTGTCCCGAGGTTCTCCTCAATGCTGAACTCACAGGAGAAGTTTTTTTGCTTGGGGATTTCATTTGGCCTGAGACATCAGTGCCTTTTGTCTTCCATGCACAAACCCACAGCCAAAGCACAAGATGAACAAGAGCAGTGGTTGAAGAGAAGAGACCAGGTAGGACAAGCACCACAACGAGTGGCACTGCTGTAGGAAGCAGCATGAGATCAACCATGCCATTAGGTAGAGGAGAAAGGCTACGTCTACCACTGCACCAACGTACCAAGGCCAGGCTGGAAGAACGCCTGAAACCCAGACACTTCTGGCCTTTATGCTTTGGATAAAACACAAGGTAGTGACAACCATCCCAAGTTAGAAGAAAACTGGGATAGAGAAACAGGAGGCAGCTGGTCCCCTCCAACCTAGTATCATCACTGCTGGCTCCTGCTCAGTTAGTTTTCTCTGCTGGGAACTGTAAGCGGTTTGAGAAATGCTCTGAAATGGTTTTGTGGACCAAAAACAAGGGTTTTGTGGAGCCAGGAGCAGCTTTGAGCTTCTGTAACGTCTTAAGGTTTCTTTTTAACAATGCACAAGGTGCTTGTGACATTTGAGGAGGGCAGGAGAACAGCAGGAATAATGGGACTTCTCACACAGTTATGGGAGACATCACAGTGAAAACAACTCATTGTGCACAAAATCAGTAATAGTGACTTAAGACAAAATAAATTGAATTGAATGAACATACTGAATAACCACGCAGCAACCCTCTGTTTTCCAGGACATATACAACAGGAAAAAAACATTGTTATCAAGGCTATTTGCAAAATTCAGACAGTGGTTTGAATGCTTACATATGCATCGAGTTTAAGGGTTTAGTGGCTTAGCTATCTGCTTCAGAACTAGCCGCAATTGTCATTAGTTATTTTCTCTTCAAGAACAAATCTTATTCTGACAACTCTGGAGTATTAGCTTTCATGCAGAATAGATTAAGGAAGGTATTCTATGCATCAATAATGGCAACAAAACTGGCAAAGTCAGAGAGCAGATAAATAGTCAGGTCAAGCTTATACTGTGAAGAAGCAAAGATGCAGACAGAAGTTACAAAAATTAGCAGGCAAAGTGTCACAATCACCTAAATTTCAACTGAACAACAGAATACATTTCAAGACACTAAAGACAATGAATACATCTATACCTAATGAAATATATGCCTAATGAAATATATAGGCTTTAGTGACAAAGGTACACCGTACTCACCGTCCATAAAAGCTTGA
>JAVCKT010000790.1:75595-88511 GCA_032273925.1 Rhynchotus rufescens | reverse complement strand
AATATAAACAGAGTCCCTAATCCAGTTGACTGTAAATCCCTTTTTCTTAATTGGTTTAGAAATTGGGGGCTGTAATGTGAGACAGAGGGCTCTCAGCTGCTTTTCTTCTTTGCTGCCTGGAATCACATTAAGTGGAAAACAATAGCAGAGCTGACAGCTCCTTGTCTGTAGGGGCACTTGGAGCTAATCTGCTATTGAGACTAATACAATTATATGGGATTATAGGATTGCCACTGATACATAGATTAAGGAACTCCCAGAGGGAGTTGCATCTTGGGGCATTACAAAGGGGAGAAATTTAAAAGGATCCCAATAATTCAGAAGGTAAGGGGGGAAAGCTGCAAAGACATATTTGGGTTTGATGTCCGAGATTCTTGCAAAATTCCACGTACATACACCCTCGTACCCACGTACATACTCAACAGTAGGAGAATGATGCCATGGACTTTAATATGCACCCTTTACTCAAAGGTGCTGTCCTGGGCAATCTGAGGTCAGCAAGAAAAAACAGCATTTTAAATTGCTATGTCATAAGGGTACCACTTCAGTGCAGTGATTTGAAATGCAGGCAGAACTTAGACCTGTATTTCATACAGCAGCCAGCTGTCCTTACTTTCTCCTTTCCCATACATGCACAAAATCAAAGGCAGCAACTTCTAAATGAAATAATCTGAATTCTCATAGGTGGGTTTTTGAGCACCCATCAGTGCCACAGTTGTGAGCCCCATCTTTACCTCCCCTTACAGCATTTTCTCCAGAGGAATGAGCAGTGACCTGTGTTAGCAGGGCCCACTCTGAAAGTATGTGCCCTAGGCATTGCACTGACACTCTGGTTAAAGCAAATTTATTAGCACCTCAAGCTTCTAGTTATTTATGCCCTTAATAGCACCACAAGGTGTGTAAATGCTCATATCTTCAGTTTAAAGCTTATTAACCACCTCCCCCTAAATCACAAGGCAAGCTAGCATTAGTGCTGCTAATCAACTGCAGCTATCCTAAATCTCAGGTTACTGGGCCATCCTTCACTTAAAGCCTTTTATGTTCATGTATTTCATACATGTTCTTTTTCCCTGACCGGTTGGCAGCAAAATGGGAGCATGCGGTTCCCATTATTCCTACCCTCACTCTAGGACAAGCAGCTGCAGTCCTGGTTTAATGGCATTTACTCATGTGACAGCAGCAGGCAGAGGTCCTCACCAGAGCACCCCACCATCCATGCTAAGTTTGGTCTAAGTATCTGATAAGGCACATAAGGCCAGCCCAAGAGTTTAGGCACAAAAGCAGGAGCATGGAAAGGAACTGTGGGTTATCTCCTAGCCAAGATGCATGGCAGAACAGGGAATAAAGTTTGACTGACAACAAAGCCCTGTACTTGCTGGACCACACTGTTGTAATTCAGATCTGGCAGTTATTAACTGCAGTGAAAGCAAAGACTGGTTTTCTCATTCCAAACTTTAAAGGATTTTTCCACACATCCCAAACCAGATTGTTTAAGAGAGTTGATTCATTTTTTTTTCCATTTAGGCAAGTGCTTTTTTTTTGTAATATTAGTCAGTCACTCCCTAAAACCCACATTCCTTAAATCCTTCTTTGCACAGAGGGGCCTTTAGCCTCCAAACAGCAAGAGATTGGCCTAGATGTTCTTGGGAACTTGTCCTTCATTTTCTTCTAGCCGGAGTGTGAACCAAACTAGCTTTATGGTCCCTCACTCACATCAGTCCCTATTCAAGTGCCAAGAAAGTTGTAAGATTAAAGGAATTAGGAGGGTCGTTTGGCTTCCAGCTTCATCCGTCTCTTGCAGCTTGAGGAGACCATGAGTCTTCCTCAGTGAAGGGCCATCCAAAGCCAGCTCCTGCACCTGAACGGAACCCATCTGAACGGAACCGCGCTCACAGCGTTGCGAGGCTAAGGACTTACCCCCCCACAGACTGGGGTCACAGGGAATTTCGGCTCAAGTACAGGTCAGGGTGCTCACTCATTCAGGAAAAGGCAAAATCTTGCCTATGTCTTTTTCTAGCTAAGTTACCTGATTTGATACAGAATATTATCTCTTCCTACAGACCTAGCCTTGCAAATATGCTGTGTATTTATATATATATTTAGCAACCAGAGAACTATCATTTATTTTTATCTACAGGAAAGCTCGGATTGTGCAGGAGCTGTCTGTGGGAGATAGGCCATCCATGCCTGTTCGGCAGACCAGAAGTCTGCATCCTGAATCTAGACGAAATGGAGATTAATTTCACTCCCTCATTGATTTTATCTACATTTGTTTGGAGTGCTGAATTTTAGAAAGGGGACAGAGAGTGTGGAAATAGAGACCAGGAAGCTACCAAACCTCCTGGACATGTAATCAAAGTTGGAGAGCGCTGTGGTGGAGCTGGCTGACAGCAAGGGCAGGCTCTGAGGATGCAGATCTCAGTGTGTGTGTGTGTGTGTGTGTAAGAGTGACACAAACACACACAGAGCTTCCCATCTGGCTGGGTGCTGGGGACACAGAGACGCAGGTGCAGCAGGGAATGTAAAAAGCAGTTAATGTGCAGTGCAGAACAGGAGTGCTGCATAAAACACTTTAAAGTGGGACAAGTGACAAAGTGTCTTGTTTCCATAGCTGGAAGGCATCTTGTTGGGGCCTGGAGGAGAACAGGCCTTACTGAGGATGCCTTTTTTGAGGCAGAGCACAGTGTGGAGACGAGCAGAAGGTATCCTTAGGAAACTGAAGTGGGAGAAGGCCAGCTGCTGTGCAGGGACCCACTTCTGCAGGCTCTCAGCAGAGGCCGTCCCCGCGGTGTGCGGCG
Source organism: Rhynchotus rufescens (assembly GCA_032273925.1). Taxonomy (NCBI): domain Eukaryota; kingdom Metazoa; phylum Chordata; class Aves; order Tinamiformes; family Tinamidae; genus Rhynchotus; species Rhynchotus rufescens. The sequence goes on along the minus strand of JAVCKT010000790.1, from coordinate 85,713 downwards.
CCTGCATGGTGCCCCGGGCCTGTTCCCTCCCAGCCCGCACTCCGCACTGGTGCAGGGCTTAAGTACAGGTGAGCCGGAGCGCTCAGCCCAGGGCCCAGGGCCTTCCTCCCCGGAGGGAGCGCTGCCAGGGCCCTGCAGTCTGCAGCGAGAGGGAGCACGGGGCAACCCCTGCACAAGGGCCAGCGCTGGAGACTGCAGCCCTCCCGCAGGACCCAGGGCAGCACTGAAACTGCAGCAAGCAGTGCCTTGGAAAGCAAGCAGGAAGGTAAGACAAGCTTATCCTCAGTTCGCTGCACTGTGTTTACAAGTGAGGAGCAGGGATGCTTGAACACACCTTTAGGCATCCCTTATGACACATCTGTGCATCACCTGTAAGAAATAAATCCATGTATGCCACTTCCAGCTTGGGCAGACCTGCAATATCTCCCAAAACGCTGAATACAGCTGCATGTGTACGAGTATGTGTGAGATTGAGAAAATAAATAAATGTGAAGTAGCATAGGGCCATATCATACATCTAAGCACGAGGCTCCAGGTGCTCTCCAGTATACAGTGGAGGGAAGGTCACTCAACAACTTTCTTTCCAAAGTGCTCTGCTCTACATCTTATAGTGGCAGTGCAAGAGAAACAGAATTACTCTGTAATAGCATGGAAGGGCTCAGCAATGAGATTTGCTGACAGATACTGCCTTGGTTTCCCAGGTGTTTAAGTGCAACAGCCAGTTGCCAGCAAAAATATTTGCTGCAGTTTTGGTTTACATATTTATATGGGAATATAAAAATCTGTGGGGATAGGAAAAGTGAAAATGATGAATTATTGTTCAGTCATTACTGAAGAAATATATCTACAGTCCAGAGCAGGCGAAAATACCACTTGGCTGCCAGGTTTATATACACAGCTTTAATCTTGGTTATATATGAGTGAGGCAGAATGTTTATAGTTATCTAACCAAGGGACTACAAACTTGGAGAATAGATGAGAGGACACAGGAAAAGAATGCAATTCAAATGAGTGCAGAGGGTCAGTCAGAATTAAGAAAGCAGGAGGAGAGGCGAGAAACTGATTTAATTTAGGCAGCATCAGGGGCTAGATATTCAAAATGTTATTTCCCTGGCGCTCAACTAAAATCTGCCTTTTAGATATGCAAGGCTGTTTCTCATAATCACAAAAGATGTTAACATGTGCACAGAATGACAATGAAAATTCGCTAGGACTGAGATTCCTAAGGAGCAAATGAAAATCTGGGGGTGTCTCCACCATGGGGTGCTCTGCTTAAGACTCCAGGGGCTCAGCAGTCACTCACTGAGGGAATCTTCAAGTTCCTCTTTAACAACAAGTTAAAGGTGTAAAAACAGACACCCCCCCTCCCAATCATTAAGCATGCTTTGATAACCTTGCCTTGTAACAAGAGAGAATTTTCTATATATAACTCTCACGGAGTGCTCTGGGATCTTACACGGGGAAGGTATATTAAGGAATGATCCCGAAACATTCTACAAAACAATATATCTGTCAGGAAGCATCACCACAGATGAGTGCACGCCGAAAAGCAGCAGCTGCGTGGAGATGCTCGGCCCCACAAGGCAGCGGCTCGGAGCAGGAAGGAAAGGCCATTGTAGGCAAATGATGCGGCGGGGATGATGTCTGGGTGGCAGAAAGTAATTTTCCAGATTGCAGCCTGATTAGATCAGGCACTCTGGACTTACCGAGCGCACCCTGGGATTTCTAATGACCATTTTGGTAATGGTTCCGTGCATAAATGGGGGCATCCTGTGTCAGTCCATGTGACCTTGGCTGTGCTGCCTACCTTGCAGCTCCTGCTGCAGAAGACTCGGGCTAGAGAGCCACACAGCCCAGGGCAGCCTGCAGAGCCTTCCAGCTAGCCCGAGACCCCGCTGCTCAGGCGCCTGAATCCCAAACCATTCCTCTCACCTGAAAGTTCCTGTGGCTACGAGCATATTTGTTGACCTAACACTACGATGCTACAAGTAAGAACTATCACTTCTCTACTTGGGCAGATTGGTGCTTTTTCAAAAAGAAATGGCCTGGGGAGAAGGAGACCACAATTTTGTCGGAAGCGGATGGAAAGATGTGCTGGGAAGCGACAGCAGAAGTGTATTGCATCACTCAGCAGGCAGCAGGGGAGGTGAACTCAAATTTCTCCCTCCAGTTTGTCATAGGCCCCACATCAACTTTTTGGCATTTGGAGATTGTTCATTTAGAGAGTGGGCTCCAAAACACAGCTGCTGTGGTTTCCAGATGACCTTTTCTTTCCCTTCTGTCATTCTTTAGCCTTCTTATAAAGCCACTTCACTGCCTCTCTCAGTGCTGTCAAACTCTCTGGCTAACTCAATTAGGAAGTTGCCCCTAGCAATACCACTGTGGGAGCTTCCTTCCAAGCCCTCGGAAGTGGAGACATCCCATTGCCCTGGGCCCATGTTCGACCAGGATGTCCCGCTCTTTCCCACTGCCTCCAGAGAGAGGAAAAGACACAGATGGAGAAAAGCATTTTCTCTGACGTAGCCACCTGAGAGCTATACACAAGAATGTATGGGGCAAATAACACAGCGTGCATCCGATGATCATTTTTGGTTTTAGTAATATATCACAATAAATGTGATAAAAAACAAGGCATCTTCATATCTTTCCCTTTTACAGTTGCATGCTTTTAAACAATATTAACAAGATTAATTCAGAGCCCTTGCAACACTGACTGAAAGAGTATTTAGAAACTTCTAAAGCTGCACACTGTGAACCTAACAGTCTGTAACTGCTTTGTTAAGCTATAAAACTTTTCCAGCTAGCATAATGGATTCATGGATAGCAAGGTCTGGAGGGATGGATCATTATGCTCATCAACTCTGACCTCCTGTATATGACACAGTCCAGAGCATTTCACCCAGCAATACCACCATCCAGCTCAATAATTTATAGTTGAACCATGGCATCTCTCTTAGAAGGAAGGACATCCATTCTTGATTTAAAGACTCCAGGCGATTAATTTACCACATCTCTTTGCCATCTGTTCCAGTGGTTAATTATCCTCAGTTAAATGTGAATCCTATTTGCAGCCTGATCTTTGTCGACTTTAGACTTTTATCAGCCTCTCCGTGTGGACATGATGGCTCATAATGCTTTGATATTTCCCATGCATTAGGACCGAAATGTGATGCCTACACTGGAAATTTCAGGTTTGGAGTTTTGTTTTGGTTTCACTTGTTGAAACCTTAAAGACTTTTAAAGCTTTGGCTCAACACAGTATAGTATTTCACTTTGGAACAATTTCAGTGACTCAGTGTTAATGGCATTTAGTATTCCAGATTTTGAGGAGTAAAAATATTATGTGCACTTCATCTGTTTGTTTAAAGTGGGTTTTCCTAATGAAGGCTTTACTTTGCTGAAGTGTAGAAGGGGAGTTTGATCTAGTGGCAAGAATGAGGAGTGCTGAGAGTTTTAATTTTTGCCCTGCTCCCAATCCTGCCACTGCAATTTGATTTGTGAGCCTGGGGAAATCACCTTACACAATCATAAACAGTTACGAGGGCTGTGTTACAAAGTGCACCGAGGCTCGTGGAGCTGGGCTGGCTGGATCACATTAAAAACCAGCACCTGCTTGGTTCTGTGCGCCTTTGAAAGCTCAGCAACTTCAATTAAAATGATTTCAAAATCCAGTTCCCACCCAAAGCTTGGGTTTTATAGGCAGAAAGTGTGCCTTACTGTTCTGAAAAGTACTTTGACTGCAGATATATGAGCACATCTTTACGAGCAACCAGACACACACCTTTTTTTGTACCAGGCATGTGCAGATGTTGAATCTAATTTTGGTGATAGTATTATTTTAGTGTTTAAACTCAGTTATTTCCATGGCCTTTTTATAAACTTTATCAAGTTTATGTGAATAATCCCATCACCTATGAAGTCCAGAGCTCTGTTCTCTCTCTGGTTTTGTACTTGGGCTGTTTTTCCTTTAAACGTCTTTCTCTAGTTGAATAGAGTCTAAGTTCCAAAGGGACGGCCATTTCAGGGTACCCTTTTCTCTGAAACACCATTGCCTTTACAGAGTGCACTACTTTAAGGCCCTAGCCTGTTTAAATAAAGCTCTTTCAGGTTACTGATTTCTTAGCAGATTTGATTGTCTAAGTGCAGAGACTTCCTTAAATACCTGGTATTTTCCTTACTTAAATTGAGAGCCTTCAGAATCAAATCAGAGCCTTCAGAATTATCAATTCTTTCCTGCATTTTTCCCACTAAAGAAACCCACTGTTCCCAGTTCTGCATCTCTCAGTTCCCTGCAGCCGGGTCTCACATACAGACTGGAAACCCTAGGATGGGTCAACTACAAGGTCTCTGTTCTTCCTTCCTGGCCACGTTAGCAGGGTCCCTGCCACATCTGCAGATTTATCCAGCCTCCTCTCCCAAGCAGTGCTTCCCGGCAGACGTTTCCCCCACTTGCCGTTTTCCACCTGTGGACAGAGCTGACTTCCCTGCGGATAATTATATATTTGACTATAAATTTAGTGCTTAAAACCTACCCCACGCTAAGCCTCTCTGGTGCTTGTGGCACTGGCGCTGCTTTTGTGGGCAGTAGCAGCACTCTCATTTTGTACAGCTTTGATGATGCACTTCAGAATCACACCCCTCTGACGTGGCTCTCCGGACAAGCTGGCGCTGATGGAAGCGGCCCGGCTGTGGAAACACGGGCTCCAGTGTGTCTCCTGAGGGAGCTCCAGGATGCGCAAGGCAGGAGCAGGGCCCCTTTCTGCTGGCAAACAGCTCAGGTCCATGTCTACACTACCCCTTCTGTCCACAAAACAATTAGCACCAACTTCTGACAAGGAAACCAGAATGTAGGGAGTTAAATCCCTGATAATCCTTCTCTTTCCCCACCCATGGAATGTGCCTAGATCTCCTTCAATCAGGAGCCCTAATTAAGAGAATCCTTTCCTGGCTCTAATTAAATCCTAAGAGCCAAAGCCCAATCAGGTCGCATTAGAGAGATGTTCTCAAGCTGACAGGAAGAGCTGGTCGATGGTAAAGGAGCTTCAGACAACATCCCAGTTAGTACAACAGCGTAATAGCAAACAGAGAAGCTCCAAGGAAGTCCCCCAAGCTCCTCTGGAGTTAAATCCTTCAAACTGCTGCAGTCTCAAGCTTGCTTCCTTGACTTCAGCCATTCTCACAGCAGTGGCATAATCTGGACATGAGCCTTGTTTGCTGAATGTAGAGAGCTAGCTGGAGGCAGCGACTGCGGAGAACCACTTTTGAGTGCCTCACAGAGAGCCCGTTTTGCTAAGTCATGAGTTAGGCAAGACATATAAAGCATTTTGCCTCCCCTCCACCTCTGTCTTGCTGCTGCTGGCTAATGTATTCCCGGGATAACACAGCAGGCATCGTGATCCTCTGCAGCATTTGTGCTTACATTGTTCAGACGACAACAAAAGGTGAAAAGCACTGTTTATCTCTCCACATAGGAAGCAACATGGAAAAGCACTTCCCCTGAAAGAGCTGTTTCCCAAACGGCTGGCAGCCGCTGGCCGCGACACGTGGGAGCTGCTGGAGCGCGGGCCGGGCGAGCGCACCGACACGGGCACGTGAGCCACGTGGGAATGGGCGGAAAAGCTGGTGCCCCTGCGGCAGCAGCGCTGGAGCAGCCACCAAGGGCTCGCTCCTCACACGTGCGGGCAGCCTCTTCCCCTGGGCTCCCTTCTCGTCTGCGCCCAGCTGTCCCACGCGAGCGGACCTGGCTCGGGACACAGGCCACGGGGCTTTGCCCAGGCTGGGGCCAAAGCTGCTCACGGCTCCTGCAGCTCTGCTGCCTCACGTTGAGCGGTGCCAGGCGCACAGGAGCCAGGCCGGGATATCTGGCCCTGCTGTGGTGCTGAGAACAGGATTTGCTTTCATCCATATTAAGTTTGTGCCTTCTTATTTCTTCAAGAGCTGCCTCACATTTAAGCCATGGGACGGAATGGAATTCATTATCTCTTGTCTCTTATCTTCTCTATTACTTTGCACTTTTCAAATTAAGTCATCCTACTCTTTTTTAACTTCATCTGGCAGAGACTCCCCCATTCCACCATGCTGCATCTTTGATGCCGTTCTTGGGCTCCTCTCTGCAATGGCCATTCAGAAAGGAGGCGACCAGAGCCCAACGCAGTACTTGCTGCAGCTCTAACACCAATCAATGTAATCCTCGTTTAGCACATTCTGTATTGTTCTTCCTCCCTCCTTCATACAATCTGACAGTTTTCCTGTTTTTTTTTTTTTTTTTTACCAGCTCTGCACATTGAGACGATGTCTTCATTGACTTTTTCTCTCCCTGGATAGGTTTCATCCTAGTAAAACATAATCCCTGCATGTACATACACACATATTTGTGTGTAGTTTAAGGAGCTTTTTCCAAAATGCAGTGCCTTCTGTTTCTCCAAGCTAGATCGCCTTGACCCTTTATTACCATAAAAAATACGAAATCTGGGACTTTGAGGAGATCACTGATTGCTTCCTCACCCTTTTTCTTTCCTTTCCTATTGCCCCATTTTGCAGAATTAGACGTCAGTGATTCCTGCGGCCTGCCCACCGCCGTTCCCTTTCACACAGGGCTGCTGTGCTGGCTGTCTCCACAGCGCTGCCTGCAGTGAGGTCTCCGTCTCAGCCCGGCCTGCGCAGTGTCACCTAATGCAATTCAGCAGACAGCAGGAAGAGCTGCGGCTCTCGGGGGCTGACGGCACGTTTCTCTCCAAGGGAATGGCAGAACGTTACCTCTGCAGCACAGCGCTAAAACCTTCTCTGCTATGAAGTAACTCATAGCTTTAGAATAAGTTTATACATATGTATACCTAATATAGGTCTTCTGAGAGGAATAGTGAACTCAGTGAAGTGGTGGCAGTGCGGAAGAAGCTATCATTAGGATTAATGATTTAGGCCCTAGATGCCAGGGCTACGCAGAAGCCGAAGCCTCGGATGCAGACAAAGCCTGCAACAACCCTGGTTTTAACCATCACTCTAGTCTGATCCTGTCAGAAAGTGATTAATGCAGAGAGAGGGTTGCGTTGCAGGGGCTGGCACGGCTCGTGCAGAGCTGCAGCTAAAGCTGCACCGCGCACAGCAGCTGCAGGGAGCGCCTGCAGCGCGGGCTTCTGAAGCGACAAATCCTCCCTTCAGCGCCCATAAATTACACTTAGTAACTGCCTAAGAAGCAGGTTCCTTGGCTGCTGAGGCCAGGGCCTCTCCAGCGCCTGTGTGCACCTCGGCTGGAAGCACCTTGCCGTGCGGGAGCGGCGTCATTCCAGGGCACGTGCTCTGCAGAATGCGCCGAGGGGCTCCCGTGGAGCAGGGGCACAGCTGGGCTGCAGCGGCTGAGCGGAGGCACCGTGGGGCCGTGGAAGCACAAGGACCAGAGATAAGGAAGCTAGAGAGATGTTAATTAAAAAAAAAGGCATGGCCAGATAAGCCCTTGAGCTCCGCAGTTTCCCCAGATCTCTGGCTCTGCGGAAGTGTGAGAGGTGCAGACACCCCAGCCACACTTCCCCGTGTAGAAACGCGGCGACAGCTCCTTGCAGCAAGGTGTGAAAACAGCTTTAGGGAACAAAGAAACTGTGCTACCCTCTACATTGAGTTTCTCTTCTAATAATTCCCGTCTTACTGCAGAGTCCTAGCTCAAATCCTATTAATTCCCAGAATCTCTGAGTACTAGCTGCAATATTCCCTGGGAAGAGCAGCAAAACCTCTTTATAAGAGCGTATTTCAGGGGTGAGTGGATTGTGACGTGTATGTGTGTGTGCTCTTTCTTACAAGATTACAATCTAGGGGAGAAAAATGATAACACAGCAGCAGTTTTTGTTTAGAGCCTCCTCCACTCTCCTTTAAAAAAGACAAAGGCAGCAAACAGGGGATAACCCATTTAATGAGACAGAAGCAATTCCTTTAGCGTTGGATTCAATTAGCAGTAAACACACGCGGGTTGTTCCTGCCGAGCCAGACCTATCCAAACGTAGGAATGTTTCAGGGCTTTCTGGAGAGCAAAGCCAGGCTGCCGGGTGCTGTGCTCAGCCCCAGTGCTGCCTTTGGCCGCTCGTTAGGAAGCCTGCCTGATTCTGTCATTCAGCGTGTGCTGATGCGCTCTTCGGTGCACTATGATGTACTTGAGGGCACGAGCAATTGTTTGAATTCTTTGCCTGTGCAATTTTAGGTCAGTCACATTTTCTATTGCTTAAACCTACAGAGATTGCCCTCAGATCCCAACGAATTGGCGGCTGCTTATAGCGGCACAGGCAGAATCCCTTTAAAGGAAGGGAGCCTCCGAGCTGGGAGCCACCTCAGCGGCAGCGAGACTCCCGGGCAGACACATTGTCTTCCGTGTTGATGCAGATATCACATTGCAGCGGCGGGACAACCCACAGCAAGTGCTCTGGGGCTCTCGGAGCAGCCATTTGTTGCGAGCCATCCTTTCTCTCCTTCCTTCTGCATGTGGAAACCCTGGTTTGTTTCTTCTTCTCTCTCGCTGCACGCTTAGAAAAATAAGGGATGAGGGCTTGAAAAACACGCTGCAGAGCAGCCACATTAGTTGCCCTCAAGAGCCGCAAATAGCCCTATTATTCTTCCAGAATATTTATATTACAGTAGCGCCTAGGGGCTGCAGCGAGCAGCAGGGCTGTGCAAGCCAGGCAGTGTGCCAGGCACGGTATAAATGCACGTTAACACACAGCCCCTCTCGGGGCGCCGGGGCTCCTCACTGCAGCCTCTCGCACGTGCCACGCAATTAAAGACTCTTCCCTCTCCAGCGCTCCTGTGAGACAGGGAGGTTCCAGATATCCCTCTCCCTGCAGCTCCGCGCGGCTCTCTTGGGAAATCAGTGCAACAAAACTTCAGGCGAGATATTTTTGTAAAAACATATCAGTGCTCCTCTCAAATCTATGGAAAACGTGAGTCAATTGGACACACTCAATCTCTTACATTCACCTACTGTATCCTGTCTTTCTGAACAGAAATGTATAGATGTAATTGCTTTAACGAAGCCTAGATGAGTAGTTAGCTCTAGGTTGTGCTAGAGGTAGGGAGCATGTCTGTAATATCTGCTAAAATTGTTATGTATTTTAGATTAAGGCTGCCCCCTTTGACGCTGCCCCGGCCACTAGAGGGGCTAAGGGTCGTGGGATTAGCGCCAACAAGGTCAGTGCTAATTAACGCTTTGGCTAATCGCAGCCTAAAAGTGCTTCCAGCCAGGGGCAGCCTGCGGTGTTGGCTTAACCTGCCCCCTGTACAGTGCAGAATTACTGTGGCTTTTGCAATCTTAAAAAAGCTCATACATATACACATGCACATACATATACATATCACATACAGTAATGGACTCTGCACTAAACTCCCCAGCAGTTGGGCCTGTTTTCCTGCAGCAACCTGCAGTGCTGGGTACCCCTGTTCAGGCTGTAGATACGGACAAGGAGAGGGGGTTTCAGCCCCTGAGCACCCCAGCACCCCGCGTTGCAGCCTGCCCGCAGGGCACCACGGTTTGGTTGCTGGCCACATGGCAAACAGGGCCCTTCTCCTCCCAGGCAGTGCGAGCGGGGCAGCCTCAGCTCTGAGACAGCCCGAAATGGCAAACAAACAAGCCCAAAAAACAAACAGTGAAAAAGGGAAGGCCCCAAGAGCAACAAGAAAAAAAGCGAAGCCCTTCAGCCTCCAAATCCTAAACATCTTTGATCTGCGCATCTCCTAGTTCTGATCTGACAAGTGTTACAAATGCCAAGCCCGTGCCCCTCTCCCCGCCTGTGATTAATGTGCTCCAGTCTTCCCGAAAGCTTCAAGAGCTCTCCCTCCGGGCGCCACCATTTGATAAAGAAACGAAGCCGGGCGATTAATAATTCCCGGGGCTGAGTTTTTGTTTAATAACCATCCTGTCAGTGACGGATGCGGAGGGCGAGCGCGCGGCCGCGGGGAGCGTGGGGCTGCAGCGGCGGCGGCCTCGGCGGCGCGGCCGAGCGGGGCAGCTCTGCGGCCGCGGGGCCGCCGTGACGGATGGGCGGCCTCCCGCTCTCGCCGGCCTCCCTCCCACTCTCGCCGGCCTCCCTCCCGCTCTCGCCGGCCTCCCTCCCGCTCTCGCCGGCCTCCCCGTCTCGCCGGCC
>JAVCKT010000790.1:0-69868 GCA_032273925.1 Rhynchotus rufescens | reverse complement strand
CCGGCAGCAGTTACAGTGTGGATCATATCAAGGATCATTTCAACCCTTTGCATCCTATTCCCCCACAAAATTTGGTGTAAAAATAGATGTTATTTTCAGAAAACAACATCTTATTTTAGTCCCACTAATTGCTATTTTGCTTATTTATGGAGGTGCTCTGAACCACATCGTCTCTTGCAAAATTTTGAAGAACAAGAAATTCTGCAGAAGAAGCATTAAAATGGTGCAGGTGTTCCTGTTCTGTAACCCAGAGCACAAACCACCCAGTACTTGCAGAACATAAAAAGGAGCAGTAATCTCAAGTGGCTTAGGGAACTCCTGATCAAGTTCTTTCTTTTTATTTTGCTCTCCAGTTTTTAGAGTATTATTTACTGTGGTATTCAATTAAGAACAAGGGTTTACTATAGCAACCGCGGCAATGAGAGGTACTATTCACACACTGCCTCTGAGATGCAAGCTTCTTAGCAACACTTGTTGATAAACCTATGGCACGTGTGCTGGGTGGCTTATTACGAGTAACTTGCACACTAAATTGTGCAGCAACCACATGGCTTAAGGTGCTCCCCCTTCTCCGTGACTTCTGATTTCCTAGAATTAGCATGGTCGTGAGAGCAACTCCGGTAATGTACAGAGACATCTTCTTCGGATAGCAATGACAGGAGAGGATCTGGGAGGCAGCAGCTTTTCCCTCTGCCACAACGTGGCAGCAGCAGCAGCAGCTCCTCGCTGTTCCCGGCATCGGCGTCTTCCCGGCGCTCCAGCTGCGACCTTGCCATCAGTCATTCCAGGGGACCCTCTCTCGTGCGGCATCTGCCAGCTGTCAGTGCGGGACTCCAGGGGAAATTATAGAAGATTTCTGGAAAATTACAAGGGGCAGCACAAGGCAAGATTTGATTTGTTCTTATTTTCTCTTTACCAGAGGAGTTGCTGAGGTGCCCGCAGTTCGCCAGCTTCCGGACTCTCCCTTGCCCTGCTGTTTCCTGCCCTTCCCTAAGCTTCCCTGTTTTACCTTCTTCCTCGCCATCCCTTTCACAAACTTGTCTTTGCCAAGACCTCATACTCTAAAAGCAGCAGCAGTCTGCAAAGAGATAACTCACTTCCTCTCCATTCCTAGAAGGACCATGCTAGCCTGCTCGAATCCATTCCACGGAAACGAGAAAGCCTCAAAAGCATCCATGGAAACGAATCCACTCCCCCTCGGATCCTGAGACATGGGCTTTATTTACAGATACTGAGGAGGATCAATCAGGACCTTCTTGCACAAGTTTCTTCCTCCAGCTGCCTTCCCTGTAGAGGCAGGGAGCCCCTTGCAGCCCCCTGTGCTGGGAGCAGCTGTGGTTAACCCTGGCCAGATACCTCCGTTGGGAACGTGCTCCTTCGCCCAGGCTTGGTGCTGGTTAAAGCACGCTCGCTTCAAACACTGTGAGTAATTCAGTTTTCACATTCCCACCTGCTTCCCTTACTGGTTAGAACATCACAACAAATATATTCACAGTTCCTGCAGATTTGGTATTCAGGATTTTCACTCTTTCATCGATTGAGGTATCATTGAATTCAAGCTGGCAGCGTTCCATGCTGCAGGACAGAAGTGCTGATCGCGGCATCCTGATTTCTTATCTCATTATGGGCCACATTTTTAACTGATGTATTCAGCTCTGTTCTGCATTTCATGTCCTAAAATCAGGCTGTTACTGCGGTCAAGGAACCTGATTTACTCCCTACAGGGTAAGTATTTGGGGGCAGTAGCTGAAGCAGCTGCTTAGTGCTTCTAAAAGGTGTTGGAGTTAAAAAGCTGTATGCACACACAGTATTACTATTCCTTCCACCAGCAACACATACCATGAATTTAGGGAAGAATATTCGCTTTCCATAGAAGCCAAACAGTCCTTTGGCTGGCAGCTCTTGGTTAGCATTAATTATCTAATCCACGGCTGTAAAAAGTGCTGGAACACACGTAATGAAGGACCTGAGGGCCTGGAATCGGTGCTGCTGCTTGGAGCGTCAGGGAAGCTGCGGGGAGCCACAGACCCAGAGAAGCTCCAGGGAACCACAGCCCCAGAGCCCAGGCTGAGCAAGGCAGCGGCTCGGAGCGGCCACCAGGCACAGCAGAGAAGGGGAGCAGTGCAGAGCACCAGGCTGCTCAGCGACTTCCACCGCCGAGTTTAACACCCAGCCCTCTCACTTACGCGCTGTGAAACTCCCTCTGACTCTCTGCTTTTCTCCTCCCGCCCGTACGACCCAAATCAAGGCCTGATTAGACTGTTTTCAATCTTCGTTAAAAAGTCATGGATGATTTTAGGTGAAATGGTGTTGCACAAATTGTTTTAATTAAAAGGACCCTATTTTCTCCTTGAGCAGAACCATACCCCAGGTAGCAACAACATTGATGAGAAAACCAACTGGTGTCTTGTTTGCCAATTACCTGAGCATCACGTCGCCCTTACTCAGCACCAATATTCCACAGGAGTTGGTTACATTCACTCAGACTTTTGTAGCCTGATTTATTAACAATTCTAGTAATCCGAAAGCTGGAAAATTCACTGATTTACTTCAAAAGGTGTTAAGGCAAGTTACATACTTTGGCAGCATAATGCCAAACAAGAAGTGCAGCCAGGGTCTCATTCATTAGAAGTCATGCTACTCAGCTCCAGTGGTCTATTGGTGTGCTAGGCTGCAAGACATAATTTTTAGCTGATATTTTCCAAAGTCCCACATTGCTACGTATTTTAAATACTTTGCCCCAATATGGTCTGATTACTGCTAAGTGGGGAACCACTGCCAACAAATTTCATGCTGGCTGGGTTTAATCTCAGAAGAGGCTGGAGGAAGAACATTACAAAAGGCTTCCACCGTGCCATCCTTCAGCCCAAACTCTTTGGCAAACCCCAGGCGGGCTGGGTAGCCCCGTTATGCCCCTTGTTGCTCCTGTCTCCTATTCTGCTTCGTGTAAATTCACGGTTCTGCTACCCGCCCTGGAGCCAGCAGGAACCACAGTGCACCATCACCCATGGCTGGGGGACTCGTGAAGGAAAAGCCCCTGGGTGTGGGGTCCCAAAGGATCTAGCACAGTGATCAGTTGTCACTGATCAGGTGGCAACCTGAAGTCCTTCCAGGGCTGTGTGAACTGTCCCCAGGCTCCCGATACTCTAGTTTTTGGCAACCCCATAGACATCACAACTACAGGACCAGCTCAGTAGAGAACGGAGCTGTAGCTGCTGCTCTTCAATAAAGCAGAACAAACAAGCATCCCCCCAGTGCTTGGAGGACTGACGCAGGTGGTGGAGGCTCAGGAGTTCATATTGAAGCTTTGTATTAAGAAATGGTTGGAAAAAGGACACCTAACAGCCTGCAGAAGAGCTGAATCCAGGTCCCTGCCTCATTCGCCGGATGAACACCCTGCTCCCGAGCACCCTCCCTGGCAATTCCCACGGAGGGAACTGAAACCTCTACCTAGTCGGTACTTTGCCAGCTAGGACATCCTCTGCATTTGAGATAAGGCTTCAGATCTCCTCGTGAAGCAGGGTTGGTGGCGGGGAAGAGGATCAGGATGGGTGGGAAACATTTTGCAATAGGGGGTTGGGAAAGGAGAAGCGTACAGGGCAGCTCCGAGGGAGGAGCCGCTGCTTGTGCAGCTCCGTGAGCAGATGTCTGGTTCGGCAGCACCGAGTCGCGGTTCTGGAGGGGGCACAACTTGCAGCACGCATCTGTCTTCAGCGTGGGGCTTTTGTGAATCTCACTCTGAGCTGCCTAATCCTCCCTAGATATTGCAGAGGGAGAAGGGACCTCGTGCAGGTTTCTGGTTTACAAGCTCTAAATACCTCTGTCCTTGTGGCTCTGTGTCTTAGGAGCTGTAGGATATGGTTTGGCTTTATAGTTTTAGACTCTTTAACGCATAATTCTGTGATCTGTAGTGTGATGGCTTTTACCCAACGTGGTCAGGTTTGGAAGGCAGCTCCTGGGGAAAAGCTGCTACGAGCCAAACAGCGGATGCGTTGGCAGAACTGGGCTCTCAACAGGTAGCTAGTAAGGGTCCATCGCAGGCCCTCGGCCCATCTGTTCACAACCCTCTGAGCTGAAAGGGCATTAAAAAGTCCTGGCTCATAATAGCATCCTAAAGGCAACGGAGCTGGGAAGCTCTGAAGCATTCCTGGTCATGAGACTGTGAGTGAAGCCACCCGTTCTCAGCCTTGCTGGTGCCGGGCTTGGAAGGGCTGCGAGCAGAGCCGAGCCTCTTGCTGTGACAAGACTCTTGCCCAAGGCCACCAGTTAGACGAGGAGCTGGAGCAACCAGATTCAGTGGGATGGCCCCTCGTTTTTAAGGGCTTGCAAACAGTGATTTTTTCAAACCAGCGTCTGAACCAGAAGAATGCATGAATATTTTATTTGGACTGAACTAGAGCCTTTGTTTTTAAACTCTTCTTCCCCCTCCCCGGCTGAAACAAAACCTCCCACATTCTTCCTTAGTGCTGAACAAAGATCTCATGTGGGCCAAAATGGAATGTTTTGTTTTCAAGGATTTGTACGAGAAGCAAAAGCAACAAAATTTAGATTCACAGAGGAGGCAGAAGAGGCTGTCTCCAGGTTCGGGCCCTCAGCAGTGGTTAAGGCACTTCCCTCCGGAGCCTTCTCTCGGAAAGGAATTCCTAATGGGGACAAGGAGAACCCCAAAGCTGCCTGCTGAGCACTTGCCTGAGAAATGGCTTCCTCAGCAGCCCTCCTAGCTCCCTCTTTCTGTCATTCTGAGGGGTAGTTCTGGGATAAAACAAAACCTCAATTTGCTCTTCAGCTCTATTTACTATTTAGCTGTATTTACTATTTAGCTTTATAGCTTTACAAGTTATGTGAGGGTAACTGGATGAATGCAAGTGAGTCACGGCTGGCTGGATGAGTGACCGAGTGGGGCTCCCCTGCGCTCTCCCTGACGGTGCTGAAAGATCCATCGGTGCAAAACAACCCGGGGCCGAACTGAAGAAGTGAACATAGGAACTCCTGCGTAAGGAGAACTGGTTACAGGAGCATGAAGTTTCTTTCTCAGAGCTCAATTTTAAATGTTAACTGGGCTAAGCCCGTGTTTATTAGAAATTCTCTGGCTGTGAGAACTGTTTTCCTGTACTGAAACATTTGGATAGTGTCTAAGTGTCCATTTTCCCTGTTTACCTAGAGGTTATTTCTGCCTGTCTCCAAAAGCAGTTCTCTCCCAAACCTCTTGTGTCGGGATGAGAGTTGTTCCAATAATTCCGAGCCTTTCCCCGGCTGCAGTGACATTTTGTGGTGCAGCTTTGTCTCCCGTTAGACTTTCCGAGGAAAGCCAATGCTAATGCCAGGTTTGGAGACAATACTGTCCTTCCATGGACTGTAATATGAGGCTGCAAAGCAAACTTTGCTTTCAAACAGCCACAACAAAATAACAAATCCGCCCCTTCATTTTCTACACTCTATTTTCCTAATTAGGTGGGTGGGAGAACAAATGTCCACATGCAGAAAGTAGGTGGGCACAGGCTGGATAGATCCCATGCTCCCAATTCTTGGCATGGAATAGCGCAGCCATTATCCCTTCTAAATGTCAGGGAACTAGCTCCAACTCTATGAGGTGCCAGACACCTGCTCCCACTACTCCCAGCTTTGCCTTCTGCTGTTGCATCTCTCACTCGCAGCCCTTGGTGTAATTCCTCTCTGCACAAATTGAGCCGTAAGTGCCAGGAAAAGTGGGATTCGCCGTGCCTTGCGGAGAGGCAGAGGCCGGGGCAGCGACAGGCCCGTGCGGAGGGCCCCAGCTGCCACTGCCACCGAGAGCTGCCGCTCAGCGCTGAGGCTGCACGCTGACAGAGAGCCAGCAGGGAGTTAAAGCGAGGGAGCCCTGCAGCAGGATGAGGCGAATTGGATTTAAGGATTTCTTTTATAACAAAAGGGTTCAGAGGAGCCACAGAAGGCTACTGGGAGGAGATGGAGAGCTCTCCTCTCTGACATGTGTTGACACGGAAGCAGCGTCAAGAGAACTGGGCTGTCACGTGGAAGCAGCAGCGCTTGCAGCCACACACTGAGCTCCACAACAAACCCTGAAGTCCTCTACTTAAGTAGAGGGGAACCCGTCCAACTACATGCAAGGAAGCAGCAGGATGGGCAGAGTCTGCTGTAAGAGGTCACCACACCATGGCTGCAGACTCCTCTGTAACAGCAGTTAGAGGTGGCCGGGGACAGAAGGTTCACGAGCATCCATGAAATGCAGCAGCAGATGAGGAGGAGAGGGAAGTCGCTCCTCGGGGTTCTCCTCTCTCCAGAGCCCTCCAGTGTCCGAGAGGCGCCGGCAGCTCTGCCCCAGCACCACAAATCCAGCAGGTCACCGCAGCAGCAAGCGGCACAGCCAGGGACAAAGCCAGCCTTGCTGTCCAGCTCATCGCGTGTCTCCACCATTGCCACAGCAGTAGCAAGGCTGTTCAGACACTTCAAATTACCTGTGTAGGGAAAGCCCTGTGTACATTGAGCATGTATTTCGTATTTAGTCACCAAAAGAGTGGCCTCTCCTGGAGACAACGCAGAGCAAAACTTCTCTTGAACTTGGGGACCTGCAATATCCGAGAAAAGTGGAATGCTTTTCCGTAGCACAGCGCTTCCCTCCGCGCCGTGCGGCTCTGGAGGCTGCCCACTAAAGGCACCAAGTAACCTGCCAAGCAAAACACTACTCTTTTTGTGACTACTGAGTACTTTCCCTGGCAAAGAGAAGTAATACTCTCCCAGAAAACCCATCCTTCAACGTGATGCTTTCACTAATGACAGACCAGTTCTCTCCAGGAGTGGACCTCGGAATAGGTCCTGCTCACAGCATGCTAATGCGGAGGAGGAAATGCACTGACTGGCAGAGAAACAGGACAATATTCCCTGACTGCTTTCCACCTCATTTCCAAACTCGTATGACTCCCCCATATGTCAGCTTGGGTAGCAGCACTAACTATTCCATTTTCTGTAGAACTGGTAAGAATTGACTTGGAAGCTCTTATGTAGGAATTTAGTCTTTTCCTCTGAGGATCATAAACATTAATCAAACCATACATCGCAAGATCATTATTTTTAATTGATATTGCGTAGCATCTAGCAATTCCCAACCAAGTTAGAGAACTGGAGAGAACAATGTACAGCAGAGCAAGGATACTATCCTTCAGGAGGCAAGAGGCGAACAGATGGAGCGGGATCATGAGGAATGGTGTAGGTCTCAGCCACATTGTGAGCCTTATTTATTAAAGAACAAGGCAGTTTATGGGGGAGCGTGTGTTTTACTGTATGTTTTTTAAGGAAAATCTTTACTGGAAACTGCAAAACATGTGCCAAACACATCTTTCTGTTACTAAATCTCTTACTTTCTTACCTCATATACCTCTTCAAAACACATTGTTATGGGTTGATATCTCTCTGAAGGAAAAATCTGGCAAACATCATTGAGAAGATAAACATCTAGCGTATGAAACAACATTAGACATTAAGTAGCTGTATAAGGAAAGGAGGAGAGAGACTTGCCTAACCAGATATCAGGAGGTCAAAATCTGGTCCCAGATAAGGAGTCTGAAATAAATGCATTTACATTAGCACTAACCTGGTGTCAGCAAGTTAAATGAGCTCGGAGTCTGCAAGCCAAACACGCAGAACACTCGCAATCTTGTTGCTTGGCTGTTGTGAGCCTCATTGTTGGGAGCCATGTGGATTTCCACTTCTGGAGTATTAACTTCTTTTCAGCCAGCAAAATCCACAGGGTCTGTTTGTCTTGGAACCAGAAAGTGCCAGCTGTCTACTTCACCCAGTACGAATAAATGCAGATTTACTGTTTCAAAAAGACTTATAAAGAAGGATGGTTGTCTGAAGCCAGAAGCAACCGTTTTAATCTCCATGGGCAATCTCCAGATTTATTTTCCTTTTAAGCTACCTGTGGCCTAAAACCAGAGGACTGCACATGAGGATCCCTAAAGATCAACTTTCAGAGAGACAGAAAAAGACAGATTCTAGTCGGGGCTATGGAAAAGTTTGCAGGTTTTGTTTGCATTATGTGCTGGCTTGGAGAGGTGCCCAATACCACCTTATACAGGAAGCATTAACATCGCCAATTGTGCTATAAACATCAGGAATAACACACGGGCCTTCCTGGGATTGTTGTGGTGTCTAGCTTGGGAGAAGGGAAGGAGGGAGGTCAGGGGATGGAGAAGGAAGAGGAAGACGTAAATGGATGGGAAGGGGATGACTGCCTCAGATTTCAGGGCTGAAGTCAGACCAAGGTGAGAGCAGCTGAATCCCCTTAGCGTTACCCATTGCCTCTGCCCACAGGTGCCCACTGGTCGGGCACCCTGGAATTCAGGTCCCTGGCAGCTCGGACTGCCTGGCTCGCTCAGAGCACACACACAAAAGCAAGACCTGCAGTTGCTTTTGCAGGAAAAAAAGAGATATTTGATGGCGTGGAAAGGAGAAAACAGCAATTTAGGAGGCTTTTCCCTTGCCTGAGTGCAAGCCAATGCCAAGACGTCCAGCGGGATGTGCTCCTTGTCCCGACCCAGAGAGCAAGTTCAGCAGCACAGCCACAAGCCCTGACCCCTGGGCACCAGCAGGCTACGGACCGAAGGGTGTTTGGATTTACCTTCCCCTGTTTGCAGACAACTTCAGGTTTGGATACAAAAGCAGAAAGGCTCTAAATCCTTTAGTTCTGAAAGAGATCATCCCGCTCAGAAAAGAAAAGAAAAAGAAAGCCAAAGCTCTTCATGCAAGCATGCAGTTCAAAAGGCTATTCAGGCTGAGAGAAGTATCACAAAATTGATGACTCTGAGAGAAATCTCAAAATCTCAAGAATAGCTCGGATCACCACAGACGTGAACCCATCAGGTCTCACCCCTGGGAAGCCAGATGTGCTTCTGGCTCCATCCTTTACCCCTCTCACCTAGTCCTTCATCTGTCTCTCGCAGCTGCACCACGGCTTCTCTCCTGGCTCTGGGACCCAGTCTTCAGGCAGTTTCTGCTATTCTCCAGGCCTCTGTATCCATTACATGCAGTCTCAGAGAAGAAAGAGAAGGAAAAGAATCTCCTTTGCTAGAAAATGTATTCCCCATCAGGATCTGCCTAGCATGACAGCCCACGACAGCACGACCCAACATTTGGGCATCGGGAGCAGCAGTTCAAATTTTCCTTCTCCTTGTGCCTCCCAACAACATATTTCACACCAGAAGTCATGAAGGTGAAGAAACCGAAGAACACACCATGGTTTGGTCTTAAACTCCAAACACAGCTGCAAACACAGCTCTACATTTAAAACAAGCCCAACTACCTTGACCTAGTTGTAAAGATGGGCCTTGCAGACCAGTAGCTGTCTTCGTAGGAACGATTCTTGAAGGGATTCAAACTAATTCTACACCTTCAACGAGGCCTCCCCTATACCTTATAAATGTACCCAGAGTGTTTACAATGCTGTTTCCCCACCTGCTCACTTTAGAGTAATTTAATCACTGCAAAGGCATGGTCTCTCTTCATTAGCAGGGTTGTTGCAGAAATAGCTTTTCTTCAGCTTAAGCATTTTACTAATTTACTCATCGAGCAGGTACTTGCTGGTTTCCCTTCGACCAGCAGTGCAGCCACGCGAGTGCAGAGCAGCGGGTGAAGCAGCAGTGAAAAATGGTTTACCTGTGACCTTAGGCAGCCTCGCCACGCCGGGAACCCTCTCCCATTAATCAGCTGCACTTTGCCCGTAGTCTTGACTTTGCACTCTTCATGAAGCCATTCCCTGCAGAAAAGGTGCTGGGTAGCTCAAGAATGTCAAAATCGCATTCAGATTCCAGAGAGTGGGAAAAAAGACAAACAGGAAGGAAAAAGTCTTGAGGAAATGCTTGTGAATTTTCCACATGCCGCAACACGTACGTTAGGAAATGTGGCGAGGCATTTTCTTGGGTTATTTGAGAGAGCGTGTAATCACCCAGTTGTTGGGCTTATCATACAAGAAGTTGCCAGCAAATAACTGTTATCTCTCAAGTATGAGATTTCTGTCCCTGGCTGACACTGCTGATTAAAGAGTTCCTGTGGTGAGGGAGCGTGGAAAGGCAACCGTTTTAGCTGGAGGAATATTGTTCCCCATTCACATTGTTAAAGGAAAAAAAAAATAGGGTGCTTACACAAAGGATAAACAGCTCCGTAGCAAGAAAGGCAAAAACAACCAGGAACCTCCAGAGAAACAGGTTACAGCTCGGTAGTGCAAGACTGTTGAAGAGGGGCTGTGGCTGTGGCAGGCCGTGCTGGGGGTGACCCATAGGATATTTTATATATGCCTGGAGCTGTAGGAATCATCCTGCTCGGAAGAGAGTTGCCAAAGCTGTTCTGTCCCGAATAGCCCTCCCTGTGTGACGGCTGGTCCTTCCTGCCGGTGCCAGGAGGAGGGCTCTGGAGCAGGGCGCCTGTCCCCCGGGCGCTCCCACGGGGTAGCCGGGCTCTGCAGCGCTCCCGCACGGAAGCGGCGAGCTGCGAGGCCGTGATCCCTCTGGGAACGCAGGCTGCCCTCAGAGCCCGTGTCGCCAAATGCTGCTCCCTCAGTGGCAAATGGTTTAATAAAAAGAGACAACTTCAAAGTCAACGACAAACACCGTTGGGAAGGGTAATCTGCAGAGCCGCATTTGACCTTTCCCTTAGCTGTCATGGAAGAAGAATATCTTCCTTCTGTCCAGGCAACCCCCAGAAGCAGCACATGGAGACTGGAGAGAGGGAGACAGGGCGCACGTGCTGGAAGGGTTAACCCCTTCTCTGGAGAGGGGTGTTGCTGCCTCCAGAATTGCTGGCGACTCAGCTCTGGGCACAGCGCATCCCAGCGAGAGAGCATGTGGCCTAATTTGGCACTTTTTCCCCCAGCAGGAGGCTCTTCTGCGGCCTATTCACCATCCAGCCGGGGTTGGCATCCTTGCCTGGTTGAAGCTGACATACTGTGCCACATTACGAGTG
Source organism: Rhynchotus rufescens (assembly GCA_032273925.1). Taxonomy (NCBI): domain Eukaryota; kingdom Metazoa; phylum Chordata; class Aves; order Tinamiformes; family Tinamidae; genus Rhynchotus; species Rhynchotus rufescens. The sequence goes on along the minus strand of JAVCKT010000790.1, from coordinate 58,918 downwards.
GGAACAGGACCATCCTAGCAGATTAGCATGAACACAGGCTTGCCAGAATACCAGTATGTGGATAATATTTAAGTGTTAAAAGGGGGGATCCCTGTCCAAAAGCGATGAAATGACAGTCTGTCTTCAGCTTGCCCAGCTACAGTGAGGAGATCTGTCCCAGGGTCCTGCAGCTGAGCTCTGCACACCCCAAGGACATTTCTGCAGGCCACGTGGAAGTGGAACCAGCTTCTAGGGAGGGCAGAAGCACGGCCAGGACCCCAGGAGAAAACTAGGGCAGCCTCAGTGTGCTGGTTATTTGCTTGGTGGGCAAGCCCAGGGAAGAATCTCTTCTGCTGCTCCAGGGGGATTTGCACCCGTGTGCTGGAACTCCTCCCTCCACATGTGATGGGATCATTGCTGTTCCCATGCTGTCCTCCACACCTAGCTGCCATCCCCAGACCAAAGGACACTGAGCTGGTCCCGGTCACGCTGCACAGACCCTTTGCATCTTTATTTGCAACAAAGGTCACTCCTTGGGGACCTTCCTGTCCATCTCCCCTGGGCCTGAGTGATGCTGAGCGCCTCCAAAGGAAGGAACTGAGCCTTTAGCAAGCTCCTGGCAGCCCATAGCTGGGAGCTGGGCTGGGTGAGCCGGGCAGGAGCCTCCTCCCAGGGCCAGCATCAGCACAGCTCGGCTGCCACCCTCGCTTACACTGGAACTCCCCACATTAGGGTCTTTCCCGTACATAGGTGGAAGGGGCACCTACCATTTAGGTTGCACAGGCAATTTACGCAAGAAGTATACTTCAGCACCCTTCATGAGTAGTTAATGTTGCCTCTGGGTACACTTTTCAGAAGTTTTTCATAATAAAAAGGGGGAAAAATAACTGAATTTGCACAAACCGTGGCTAAAATGTTGGATACTTCTCGAAGGTGTGTGTTGAAACATGGAAATATTTTTAACCCCAGATAAGATCTTGAGGAAGTGTTTACTGGGCCTCAGAGAAAAATGTAAATCAAAACTGCCAAAACTGTGTCACTGTGTTTCATTACAGTTTACTTATTGAAGCTGAGAAGGAAAACAAGCAGAGTTCTGGGCAAGTCAGTGCTTTGCAGCTCCTTTTAGATCTGTCTGTTTACATTATACAGTGTTTTGGGAGCGACACAAAGGTGGCAAGTTGCTGAATTCGAAATGTCCTTCAGTAGCTGGAACACTGCATCCCCGTGCCTTTTGATGAGTCCCATTACTTATTTGTCACATATGTTGGTAATGCAAGGAAATGTATTCAATGAAGAAATTAATCCAGGCAGCCAGCCATGGACAGATGAATGGAAGTGACCAAAGGCAGGCTGGAGCAGAAAGCAACGAAGGGAAAAAGGACTGTGAAATCTGTGCGGTCTCCAGATCCTTTTAATATCAGACACGAAGGCTTTAGGGAGTGGAATCAACCCTTTGCCCTGCAGAAACCACTCTCTCCCTGCTCCTGAGCAGGACCTGATTTGGAGCTGGGCTCCTCACTTGCTGCTTCAGCGCAGTGAAGAGCTTTGGTTTTGCCTCCTTTAAATAAGGGGAATCAAACATTTCATTATTGGAGACATGTTGATATCAAATGTGTCCTCCAAGAAGCTGAGATCACTGCAGCCTGGAGACCAGCCAGCCCTCCAGGGAATTTCACTGCTAGACTAATAAATTCTGCTCTGACCTGTAGCAACCATAAATTTTAAATAAGCCTCTTTACTGCACATGTGCTACCCTAAGCTCACGGTGGCGTTTCACACTCCAAACATAGTCCATGGCATCTTTTCCTGGAAGGACAGTTTGAGAGAAAAATATGAAGCTCCCCCAAATATCCTTTCTGTTCATTCCAAACACATACAAAAATATAAAAAGCTCTTAGTCTTTAGAGAAGATGCCCAATCTTATCCCGTTTGTTGTCTTCCCTTCAGCTTGAAAGCAGAAATCCTTCTCATCCATCCTTTGCTGGCCGAATCTCAGCAGCTCTCTCGGCAAACTGGCAAAATCAAAGAGCAGCCTGGGGTCTCCAGCAGAACTTGGGCTTGTCCCTTCCAAACCCTTCCACCTCCGGAGAAAACAACGCTTCAGCATCACACAAAAGAGCTCTGCCGTCCCTCAGCTCCCGCCACGTGCAATGGAAATGGCTGCAACCCAGCGAGCGCTGCGTGGTCCCTCTTCAAAGGGATTTGCAGCAGTAGCCGGATAATCCTGCCGGCACTCCAGTGAGCCGAGGCCGCGGAGCCGGAGACGCAGCTTGAGGCGGTTGGTGCCGCAGGCTGGGCCCGGGCACCAGCCCTGGCACGGGTCACAGTGGCGCCAACTGGTGCTGCAAACCTCATCCCGGAATTGAAGACGGGAGCGGAAGCAGAGGCCCAAGGAGGGCACGAGCGGCCCTGTCTGCAGTGCTGACCTGATGCCAATTCCCAGGGCTTTGCCAGGCCGGAGCCGCCGTGCCCTGGGCTTCGCCTCCCGCCTTCCCACACACGCCGTGACTGCCGGCCCTCCAGGGCAGGCCTGATACCCTCATCCACCTGCACGAGGGAGCGTTTGTCACGTCAAGCCCTCTAGCCACCTGCAACGTGGGAATCCCAGTTACATGAACGCAGGGCCTGGGGTCGTGTCTGCGCAGCCCCTGCTTGTGAGAGCAGCCTAACCCATGGGTGGGCCCGGCGCCGCTGCCCCGGAGGCTCCCGCAGGTCTTCTCCTACAGGACCCATTAGCTAAGGACTTCGGCCTCCAATTAGCCTCCTTGGGAAGCTTCACATGTTGCCTTTCCTCACCAAAGAGCAGTCCAAATTGGTTGTTGGCATAAACAGCAGTCAAGCTGCCTTCCCTCCTTGCCAGAAGAACCAGGTCCAATGGGGCCTGGCGGTCACAGTTTTCCTACCACAGCTTCCAAATCAAGGCTTCTCACCCAGCAGCCACATGGCTTTGGTGGCTCCAGCTCCGGGATAATCTACACTGGAGCCAAACTCACGCTGAGGAAGACAAGGGCATGGGGCCAGTTCCACTTTGGGACGAGGCGGGCGATTTTCAGAAATCTGCAGGACTGCAGTTTGCCTAAACCTGGGATGAATTTAACCCTTATCCAATTTTAATGCAACTGGCGGAACTCTTATACCTCAGCCACCTTCTTTTTGTCTAGTTGATAGTTCTAAAACTAATATTCTCCGTCCATCAGCATATCACAATGAGTTATTCGTTTAGTAACAAAGAAAAGTGCTTAAAATATACAACACGGTAAAAATCATATTCTCATCCTCTGCGCTGCTGTATAATTCACACTGAAGAACAAATGCGCTTACAGCTCTGGGACTGTCTCCAGAATGAGTTACATTTGTCCTGCTTCCCGTTCTCGTTCTAATCTTTGTCAAGTCAGGAGAATGATACGTCCCATTTGCTGTCCCTTTCCGTGCATTTGTCACCCTGCTGCAATAACAGAGTTGCCGGATGCCCCCAGATGCATCACGGATTATTTGTCCATGTAAAGAAAGTTTTGCTTGAGCTCTCTCTGAGTAATCAGCCTTCCCTTTAAACCCAGAAGCAGGTCCTGATCAACATTATTCCTGTTTATTGTTTGGAGGATGTGGTTTCCTACGCTCAGCCGTGGGTTTAGGAGCGGAGCGGGCGAACAGCAGCCCGGCAGACACAGTGCATCACTCACTGATTGCAAAGAGGGATCCAGGTGTGTGCAAAGATCAAGCCTACTAATATAATATCCCCGGCCCTAAAGGGCAAATAATTACAACAGATAAATCACTGTTCAATAAACACGCCATTAGAAGAGCCATCTACCCCTAAGCAAACAGCTTTGAGAAAACTTATCTTCCTATGCAAGCATTTGTGCAGGATTGATAGCCATCGACCAGCAGCGTTTATTTAAGCTTGCTTCAGAGATGGATATGCTCTGTTGCTGCCGAGTAAATGCAAATAAGGGAAAGCAGAGGGAAAAAAATGAACACATGAAAAGCAGCAGAAATGCCTCACAATTAATGGGAATAGAAGGGAACAAACACTGCCCTGTTTCGCTTGCACCGAGAGAAATCCCTCACGTGGCTGAGGACTGAAAGGGGTGGGTTATCCGCTGGAAGCAGCAGTCCCTGTGTCTCAGCGGAAAGCCAGGCCTATCTCCCTTGGGCTGGGAATTGGGAGAGCCCAGGGTCTCCGTGCCGCAGGCACCAGCCCTCCTGCCTGCTGGTGACCAATGGCAGACTGGGAAACCGGGGACATTCTGGCTAAGGGAAGTGGGAGGGAGCCAGGACATGCAAAATTATGGAGATTAAGAGGTTATCAGATGCTTCCATAAACTAGCAACTGACACCACATCACAGCTGGAGATGGACACTGGAGACTTCTCCTCCCTTGTTAATGACCTCAGTGGCTCTCCTTGCTCTGTCCCAATAAACCAGCCCTCCCGTTGATTCCTGGTTCTTTAGGAGGTGTGCAAGCTCAACAGCCTTCAACAGCAAAGAAATCAAAGGAGGGGAAGCACCACTTGGTGCTGTTCACACACACAAAAAAGTAACTGTTCTTGCTAGAAGAACAGAAGCAACAATATGGCAGTCACCTTTGTATTTGGAAATGCAATGGCAGCAGAGTCAGTTTTGCCAGAGATTATGGGTGCTTGTTGTATTGCTGTTTGAAATACACATCTCCAAATGTAACATATAAGCATGAGCATTGTATATCAATTCAGGAAAAAAAAACCGGCAGTGAAACAGATGCCTGGAGAGAACAAAGCATAAAGCTACTCCTTCATCCTCCAAGTATGTCCCATTCTTGCATCCTACCATTTTCAGCACAAGAGAAGTCCTCTCCATTCGCTGTTTTATGTTCCTAAACCGCAAGTTTTCTGTGAGCCTGTTTGGGTGAGAGCTGGGGTGTCAGTGCCTTGCAGCAGTGATCCGGAAGGGTTATTTATTCTGCACTAAAGCAGAACCCTACACACTCTTTGAACTTGCCACGAACAAGAACCCACAGTTTAAGGGACGCAGGAACTGAGTCAAAAGCTACTTTGGGTTTTGCCCACGCGTGTCCATCAGCCAGCAGCCAAGGAGAAAGAAACCAGTGACCCTGGAGTCCTCTTAAGGGCCAGTTTTGCATTTGCAAAGAGGTCCGCGGGCTAAAGGCACTTTCATGCCTTGGCACCTTGGCAGAGGGACAGTTTGGTGCCTATAATTATTTAGCTCTTTGTTCTTGGAAGTGTGTTGCATTCACCCTGATAATTTATTTTTCCGCGTTAGCCCCAGCAATTGTGTTTGTGCAAAGCCAGGAGAAGGCAGGAGTTCCCGGGAAGCAGGTCACGAGGCCCGCGGAGGCAAGAAAGCCATTGCATAATTATTGCAGCATGACACATTCGTGCATAAATGGCCCTCTCGCCAAGCCCTGTCTGTCAATAAGCCTCTAAGTCTGTATGAGAGCTGTTCATAACACATTCAATTTTACCTATCAGTATGATGCCCAATTACTTGGGAAAGGGTGAAAGACTTTATGCCACTTTGAAACATGACAGACATAACCTTTAAGCACTGGCAAATGCCAAGATACTGCTGGCAGTAGGCGTTCAGAAGGTGTTTGTGGTTTTCTTTGTACATGGTTTTCCTTTTTTTCCTATAAATGCAAATTGTTAAGTACTTTAAACTCTACATTATCACATCTCATAAGCAGCCAGCTTGGAAAAGGAAGGCAGCTCTATGTTACCCAACCTTCCCCCATGCACAGGTGCTAAAATAGCATTTTCCTGGCCCCGGGCTTGGGCATGTAACTGTTTAAGTTCTAAGATCGATAGCAAATCCCATCACTGGGCCCTACACCTAGATAAATAAATAAAGCAGTACCATCATATTACTGTGTTGTCCTAAGTAAAATACTCCAAAAGGCTCTGCTCTCTGCACAAATGGTACAGCTGATCTGTACCTCACAAATCTTTTAAAACAGGTCAGCATGTCTCTCCTCCCTAATACTTCCCAGCAGGGAGCACAACAGCAGGTCTCGTTTATCTTAATTATCTCTCTTTATCTCCACAGGAGAAAGAAATTGCTGCTGGTGTGTGGCTGACTGGGACAGACGAAGCCAAAGAGCATCAGCAGACTCCATTTCTCTGCAGTTACTACCACAGCTCAGGTAACAGATGGCAGAGGGGACCCGAGGAACAGGATTTCTGTTGCTTTGCTTTAGCCATCGTGACTAGAAATGGCCTGAGTCACGGTGTGTGTAAAGGTGTGGAAGAGATTTATTTTGTGAAGGAGAACGTGTTTTATCCTTGCTTGCTATGCCAGGACATACCAAGTAGAAAACCAACTGCAGTTACTTAAAAACATATGGCCTTTATGTTGACCAGTAAAATACAGTGCAAGGGTTACTTAAAATGCCGAGTGCCCTTAAAGCAGCAAAGGACTGTCAGAGTTGCCCTCTTATAGGAAGGTCTGTATGTTGTAGCTCTTACGCCCTAGAGAAGTTCCCTTTTGGTCAGTCCTTGGTGTCCTGGACAGGACCAGGCTGCTGCTCCCGCAGGTGGCTCCAGCTGCAGGGCTCAGGCTGACGCCTCTGGGAAGGGGCAGCTTCTGTCTGCCCCCCAGGCCTTTGGGAAGTGTAGTCTTGTTTCTCTGCAGCTATTTTGGTTGCGTCTTTAGTAGCGTCACAGGTGGTTCAGCCAGCAGACCTTAGCTCTTGGTGCTTCCAGGAGCTCCCTTCCCTTTGCAGCAGAGCACCACAAGCTGCCAAAGGAGTCTGATGTGGTGCCACAGGAGTTGATGACAGCAGCGCTAGGCATCTTCTGTGTTCTGGGGTCTCCCTGACAAAGCAAAACCAAGATTAAGCATCCATCTGGGCTACTGCTTCCTCGTGTGCTTTATTCATCTGGGGAGATCTTTCCAAGAGTTTGGAAAGATCCAGACTTTTTTCTTTCTCTTAATTCTTCATGGCCCTGAGGAACAATCTTTCCCCAGCATTTGCATCCTGTTTTGAACTAATGACTCAGCAGTAAATGTTAATGGAAATATATAGCATATGAGACTCAGCAGAAGTGCATTACAGATGTGAAACAGATAATTATAAACCTGCCGGTTTGTGCCCAAAACCTAGCCCTGATTGTGTTGTATTTACTCCATATGCTGAGTAAGTTTAAGCCCCACAAAATCACTGCCTTACTGGCCTGACTCAGATTGTTTTTATTATGACTCTCTCTCTACTGATCATCACTTATGAGAAATTAAAACTCAGTTTAATCACCCTTCTGCTGCCTGCTCCATAGGGTGGCCATCTACCAGGGATGAATACTTTTTCATTGACATTAAGAGCTGGATTATGGCGCTCGGCTCCATTCATCAGCTTGGCTTTGGGGACTGGGTGCAATCTGCAGTTCTCTGTTATACCGTGGATTATGGATGGGCTCTTTGCCCTCTCCCAAGCTCTTCAAAGCACAGTCAGCAGAGCAAGTCATCACAAAAAGAAGAGGCTTTGGGCCTAAGATACCCTGCTTTTAAAGGCAAAATGTACGTTGGCCATAAAGCCAGCTAGATGTTGCTGTCGATGAGCAGCTTCTCCTTTATTGTTGTGTAGTAGAAGGTGGATTTACAGGACTGAAGTCAGCAGGAAATCCTTTCAGGCAGCTTTGAAAATTTTAGCCAAGAATCCTCTCCTAGGAGACTTTTGGCAGCGTGTGCACACCCTTCTGGTTTCCTTTTTGAAGAGGATCATGCTATCCACACAGGATTAGAAAGCAAGATAGCAATAATAATAATACATTCAATTAAAAAAACTGGCCAGTTTCCTTCCTCCAAGTGAGAAAATGCCCTTGAGCCAGCTGGCCAGACCGAGAGCCAGCTATGGCTGCTGTCTCCCCATAGAGAAGCTGCTTGATAACCTTTTTCCAAGCATAAATCTTTACTTCTTTGAGGAATGATTGTATCTGCTGGCTGCCTATGAAAGCTGAACACAGGGAGGGCCTGGCTCTGACGGAGTCCTTCGGGACAGTGTGGTTGATAGATCACCTGTGATGATGGAAACTGCTTTAATAAGATGTACAACTGCTGCCCTGGGACTCCGCTGTTGGCACACTGTGGTACACAATAGCCTGTTTCCCTTCCCCGGGAATCCCGGAACAGCCTGGCAAACCTAAATCCTATTCAGGGGCCTGTGTTTGAAGATTCATCCGTCCTGGCCTCCAGGGCTGGTGGCCCAGTGCCTGAGCATGGTTTTTACGTCAGAAAGCACGAGGAGCTTTCAGAACAGCAACAGTAACAGCAGCTTCTGCCTAGAAAAATATCCCCATCCAAGTGTTCATCCACCTGCAGCTCAGCAGCAACAGGCCAGACAAACAGCTGACCCGCTGAGCTTCCCTCCTGCGAGGAATTTAAAATCATGGTGGAAACGGGAGCAGGATTCAGCCATGGCTGGCCCTGCTGGGCAAGAGGATTAGGGCAAGGACGAGGACGTGGCTGCTAGAGCTATTGCACACCCATTTGATTTTGTTTTTTGTTTCTCCCAGGCGGGAGAAATCCACCAAGACACAACCTTCAGGAGCCATTTTTCTCGTCCACTCCACTCTAAGCAGGAGGCAGGGCAAAACCCACAAAAATAAGGGGGAAACAGTCCATATTGTGAAGTGCTTTTCTCCCACCCAAGGCCTGCTTTCTTCTTTAACAGCCTCAATGGCATTTCCAAACAGCTGAGTGTTTTCATTCTTTCTAGCTAGATTTTTTTTTCCAAGCAATCAGACTTCTGCTGCAGCATTAAATTAAAAAAAAAATAAAAATAAATAAAATGAGCATTTCAACTACAAGCAATCTTTGCTCTTTCACTGCAGCATGGCGCCTGTCCAAAGCCAATTATGTAAAACAACAGCACCTCAGCACCATTACCAGCAGCCATCTAAATGGAAGAATTGCACCTACTCAGAGCTGAAAACATTTTCCAGAAATTTAATTATTTTTCTACTTTCTCGCCTCGAGCTTTCTTCTTACCTTATTTCACTCTAAAATGCCTTAGGTGTTTTTCATCTAGAGCATATGGAGCACTATATAAATCCAAGTTGTTGCTGATTTTTACTTAAAAGTCAGGTTTTATTTTCTGTTTTTACTTCTGCCTGTTTACACTCCTTGAAACATCTTTTGCATTGCCCCAGATGTCGCTTCTCGCAGTGCTTTATCTTGTGCACATGTTAATCTTGCTTTCTCAGTGCTTGTGATTTTTTGCTTCATACAGTGACAGAGACAAATGCGATGCCAAAAACTAATTGTCAAAGAAAATGGCAAAATGATTTAAGTTCATGCCTTTAAATTCAGTATCAATTAAGTTTAACGGTCAAAATCCTTTCATCGATTTATGAAACTGTGGAGATCATGATTTCTAAAGGAGGAAGTGACTCTGAGACAGCTCTATCTAATATAGAGATTTCTCTCTATTTTACAACCTACTGTCTTAACTTTAGCATGCTATGGAAATAATTTGCAGCCTTTTGTTCTCGTGTTGGGTTTTCAATGATCTTGGTCGGGAGTTTGGAGCGTGCTGCTGGGAGCTGCTGCAGAGCACGGGCGCCGTGCGGCACTCGGAGGTGCAATGCAGTAAGATGCACTAATGCAAGCAGGATGTGCTCTCTGTCCATCAGAGCTGTGTCCTGCAGGCACAGGGAGTCGTTAGGTCCTGGCCAAAGCTGCAGTGGTCTCCTAGTACAAGGTGAGCTTGTCAGTTAACCAGGTGCCCTGCAAGCCACAGTTGTTTCTAGTGGTTCTTCACTAGGAGTGAAGCAGCTTGCTCGCAGGCCAGCACAACACCCTTTATTGTCTTCGTGGTTTTAAAATAGTAACTCCAAGAGTTTACTCCTCAGTGTCCAGTTCTCCTCTAATGTGAGCTGATAGCTGTGAGTAAAAGCAATCGCCTGGAAGAATTCTCTTTGACTCAGTACATGATCGGTCGGGCCCTGAAACATAACAGTTACTGAACTGAAGGATGGGTGAGGAAGGAAGAGAGATCTGAAGGACTATAGGGGTATACATAGGATTAGGGCAGCCTAAACCTAGCAGAAGACTCAAACTTGACCCTGGAGCACAGCGGGTTTTGCAGAACTAGGGAGCCAGTCAGAACAGATGTCAGTAGAGGGGTGCTGATGCCTGCTGACAGTAAGGTCCAGATTTGACACTTTGGGGTACAGGTTGTTTGCACACACCTATGGAAAAGGATGGGCTGCAGCACCCCATAACAGAACTTCAGGCAGTTCCCTGTGATTAAATAATGCAAAAGGACCCTGTGGAAGGGGCTCCTGAAGGCTCGGTAAGGCCCTTCCTGTTATCGTGGTCGGCAATATCTGCTGCTGCAGGTAATGTATCGTTTGCTTGCTGTCCCTGTTGAAGATCTGCTGTGTGCAACGATGTTAAGGCACTGGAGAGAGCTTCATCAAGGAAAAGAGCAGTTCCTTGGCTTAAAAACACCTAAGAGGCATTAAGAAAGGCTTGTTGGTTCTGCACAAACATAGCAGCATTAAATTAGAGCCCCAGCTCTTTACCAGGCTCACTCAAGTACAGCAAATAGCAGCTGGAGGGTAAGGAGGGATTTGCTTTCCAAGCAGCCAGGGGAGGCATTTATTTCACTAAATTAAACAAATATCAGCCTGTTTATGATGGAAGGTCAGCTGGACTTCGTGAGCTGTGGCTTGTACTGTGGGCTGTTCGGGACTTGGCACCCAAAAGGAACTCAAAGCAGTAGAGCAAAGCTAGAGAAAACACACGCTAACCCTTCTCCTTTGCACCCTTCCTTGTTGGGACTGTCGAAACGAGTGGTGGGATCAGCAGAGAATAGACTTGGGCCTTGGAGAAATAAGGAGAAAGTTTCCTAGAAGGATGGAGCCCTGGCCAGTGCTAATGCCAGTTCTCACACACGCCGACTCACTTCGAAAATAACAGAACTTCACTAACAACAACTCAGAAAATCTGATTTCTTATTTGCTCCAATGGTGAGAGGCATCTCCTTTGTCTCAATCTACATCTCAGCAGGAGTCCCACACTGATGAAGTATCATCAAATTGTCAGCTCCCCCTGCGAGAGACACCCGCGCCGCACACTGATTGGAGAGATGGAAACAGTGACAGGTGTTGCTGAAAACTGTTGGGTTTTAAAATTATGGAAAAAAATATGTATTTTTCTCCCCTCTTGGAGAATATTGCAGACAGAAGAAGTCCTGCAGCAAGGCCATGGGAATGATGTTGGTGTGAGGCTGCAGAAAACAAATGGGATCAGTGGTGTAGCAAGGGCCTGGGTGACAAAAGTCAGCATTTGTAATTCAGGAACTATGAGACACAGTGTAAAATTAAGGAAAGTTAACTTTAGTGGTGCTAAGAACTTTATTCCACGTCAGCTGAATCTTGAGAGTTCAGTGGCAGGCCAAGATGGGGCTTAATTGTTAAAATTCATCGTGCAATAGACCATTCAATCAAAGGACTTGGCGAGAGCCTGAAAACAGGTTAATTATTCTTATGAATAATGAGGATATCTGCACTTACGTTGGTTAGGATGAAGATGCAATATTTAGGCAGGCCTGGTAACTCCAGTTATTAAAACTAAACAGCTGTTCTTGCAGCAGAGCCGTATTTCATTGGCTTTTTACCCACTTAGGGGAGAAGGATGGAGGTTCCTATTGAAATCGTCCACCTCAGTGAGGATGGAGCGAGCCCAGTGAGCAGGGCTGGGAATTGCACAGACAGCAGGGAAAGGAAGGAGAGAGCGGGCGCTGCCTGCGCGAGGCCCGGGGACGGTAGGATCTCGTGCAGTGAGGGGTGTGCACAGGTCTGGCCTCTCCTGCCTCTGCGTTTGGCTCTGCAGCCTCCGCAGCGCGCGGGTGTCTGTCAGCAGGCCGGGTGTCTCAGCCGCTGTGCTCGGCGAGCGGGCGCTGGCCCTGCTCACGTTCCGCCTCCGCGCCACCCTTCGCGGCCTGCTCTGACACTGAACCGCGTTAAGGGCCCCTCTTGCCACTGGGCCCTGCTTGGAGTTTAGGCCCTGCTCAAGCTCCTTTGGCATCAGCTTCTAGGAGAACACACAATGGTAATTTAGAGGTGGAGGACCCGTATATGTTGGATAGGTGGGTGCTGCCCGATCCAGGTGCCACGTGGCACCTCTGCACCCGTCGGATGTTGAGCCCTTTGCTGCCTGTGCTGCCGCCGAGGGGCTTTGCCTCGCCCTGTCCCTGTTAGGCAGGCAGAGCAGTTAAACTGCCGGGCACTCCCTGTTGCATCTCTGCTTTTATCCCCACGAACCCTCCTCTGAGCACCCCTGACCCCTTATCCCGGTGCTGAAGGCTCCCGGCACGCTTAAGGCTCCCAAGACAGCTTTAGGCAGTAAATTTAGGTCAGGCATTTTCTTGTCTCTCTGTGGTACTTTTTCTTCTTGTGCAAACCCTCCGGGGAAAGTCCTGAGAAGTTAAGAGGGATGAAACCAATAAGGGTCTATAGAAGAGTGAGAGCGCTCTTGTCTGGGACTGAAATGGAGAGTGCTACCTTCTCCACAGCCTCTGCGAGCCTTCCTGCTGCATTATGTCCTTTGACAAAGATGTTAATTGTGTTCTATTCTATAGGATGTTCGGAATGTAAGGAAAGGTTATCATTTTCTCTTGAATGCTACAGGGCTTTACCGCAGAAGACAGCATTGCAGACCGTGTAATGCAGTCACCACATGAAGTATGCCCACGTCTCTTTTGTTAGGTGTCTTTTATTATTTTTTGTATGAATTATTTATTACTCATTAATACTGGGGGAAGTGAATTGCACTCCTGAACATGACCAAGAGAGTGACAGAGGCAGTGTGGCAATAATTACAGGAGTGCGTGAGCTCTCTAAATGCCTGTAAAAATGATTTAGTCAGTTGTAGAGCAGGGGGAAAAAGAAAAAGGGATGTTTAATGTCTATTTTTGTAGGAAGCTCAAATACCCTAGTGACGAGGGCCATATAAATACCCAGCAGGCCCTTTTACACACTCCCTGTAAGTCTCTTTGCAACGTGCAGACTGCGCAGCTCTGAGCTGCACTTTCCCGTGCGGATGGCAGAGACTTTGCTGGGGTGCAGCAACCCCTGCGCCTGCGCACGAGGAGCTGAGCAGCTCCCTACAAACCCCTGTTTGGGGGGCACCGCGTCCCAGCCCTGCAGGCAGCGCCCCACGCTCCTCCAGAGAGCTGCCTTAGGCTGCCTGCAGCAGGGCAGCTTTTGCACACAACGTGCTCTGCGCGCCCGCCGTAATTACACGCCGACCCTTGCCAGCAGGTAACCCCAGCAGATTAGCATCAATGAGTTCAGCGGTGGATTCTCTGCTTTTAAGATAACCCAGTGTCTTCATTTCCCCTCTCTAAGCTGTTTTCCATCTTTTGGCCCTATCTCTGTGTGGCTGTTAGGATAATTAGTTGCTCAAATAAATCCTCCTCGGCAACGCCAGAGCAAAACAGCCAAGCGCTGTAAAGTAGGTGCGTTTTGTGGAGCTGTCAGCGAGCGGAAGATGTGGCTGATCATCCGAGTGACACGAGCAGACAAAAGGGTTATGGGAGGTTATTTTCCATAGACAAAGAGCAAATGTCCCCGCACTGCAAATAGCTCTTATTTAGATTAGAGGAAGCAGAGGAGGAAGATGGAGAGGCGTTGCATCAAAGTAGGGGTCTACGTAGAAATCCCGGCTGCGTTCCTGGGGGCTAGAGAGGGCTCTTCCCAGTTGCCCATCCTATGATAAACTCCCATCTCCAATGCACCAGCAGGACTTGCCAGAGCCCTAAGTGGAGCCCTGGTGGCAGTGGGAAGCGGAGATGATGGAGAGCTTGGGACTGCCCGGAGCCTGGTGGGGAAATGCCCCAGGGCAAGCGCCAGCCACGCGGTTGCTGGCAGCAGCACGCAGGTGGCTGGCAGCTTTAAGGGGAGCACGTAGCCGGCGCGGGCTGCACACACGGGCAGAAGGGCTTGTTTCTTCTGTCTCTTAAATAAATAAGACTTTCCCATTTGGAAATTTGAAACAGGAAATCAGGTTCTAATAGGATCATGGCACTTGCTCAAATTGATCACGTTTGGAAGTGTTTTCCTCAGCAGGGATGGGGATAAAAGACATTTCTGTCTTCCCTCTCCACTCTACCTGGACTGGGCCTATTGATTTTCTAATTCCAGCTGGGAGCACAAGGTACAGAAGATGCCCACAGAAAAGCAATTTTGCCATAATCCAAGTTTTTTTCCTGACCAGTGACACTTGAAAGTGTTTCTTTGGGGAGCTTAATCCAAACTGAAAACCTAAGTGAGAGTATTTTTCTCAACAGTCAAAACCTGATAGCAAGAGCTTCTCAATGATCATGAGGCTGCTTTGAAAAGCACAGATGTTTAAGAATAAGACATTCTTTAGCTCCTTTTCATTCAGTTTATAGCTTCTCAGGTCTGCTGACTGGCAGGTTTGCGGGCTTTCCTACCCTCCTGCAAGGAGCAGGCAGCTTTTTTGGGAGATCTGGGATTCCCACAGGCCCAGCATTTGGAGCATCGAGAAAACAATCACCAAATAAGGCAAGAAAACCACAATCTGGAAATATTGAAACACTAATTATTATTATCTGCTCTCATTCTGTCTCTCCCCATAGGCACAGAAAGCAGAGCGAATGCCCTTGCTGGAGCCAGGGTGAGCGGGCAGGTTGCCCTCACAGCAGTGGCCTCGGTGGGAAGTGCAGGTGCTCTGAGGATTAGATCCTATCTCCAAGACTTTCCACCGTTGACTTGCCTCCTTCGTCCCTGGTCCTATGGGACATGAGCCCATTGCAGGGAGAACAGGGACTTGAGGCATCTGCCGTGAGCTTGGCTGCGGTCATTCAGACCTTGGCTGTGTCTGTGGTCTGCATGGCAGGGCTAGAGCTTAACCACCTCTCCTCAGTTTTTCCGGTTTACTTTCCACGGAAATCAGGCTATGGGAGGACATGTCTGCTTAGGTCTTGTCCCAGCATAGAGCTGGGATTTAGCTGAAAGAAGGGCTAGGTAGAGGAACCTGGTAAGGTCCCAGATCCTGAACATAGCCTAGGTCTAACTAGGGTCACCAGAAGGATGACTTCTGCTCTGAGGGTCATAAGAGGACAACATTAAAGATTTAGGCACTCGGATAGAGAGGAGACAGGGAGAGGTCATTAAAAATGCTGTAGCTAGGTATGTTTCCAGGCAACGTATGACCCAAGAGGAATGATATTAAAAGCCTTTTATCTCCATATCGTTCCCCTACCGCACCAGCAGCGAAGGATTCCTTCCCGCTTTCCTGTGTCACCGTGTGGCAAACACAAGCTGCAGCCGCAGGACAAGTTAGGGGTCACTTGCACTGCCTCACTTCAGGCTTTGAGACCCGAGGAGAGGAGCTTCCCTCTTGGGGCGGCCAGAGGTTCCTCCGGAGGGTCCCTCTGGGTAGACATAGCCTTGTGGAGTCAGAATTGGTCTTCAGACCAGCTTGTGTGAAGGACTCGGTACCCTGTGAGCTGCCCCGTGCGAGGAGGCCCTCGGCAGCAGAAGAGTCCCTTTGAGGCTCCTGTCCTGGTAGAAGGCAGCGCTACCAGCCTCCCGCCGCGCGCAGGAAAAGGGGCTTGAAGAAGGCCGAGCAGGAGAGAGGATAAGGTAAACACCAGGGACCTGGGAAGAGCAGAGGGGAATGCGGGGAACCCGCTGGTCCCTCAGAGACGTACACGTCTACACGCCGGCGAGGAGCTGCAGAGACCATCGCTGTCCTGTCCCAGTGCTGCCCTTCTGGCGGAGCCTCGGCGCTGGCCCGAGGCGCAGACACCTGCGGACTAGCAGAGGCTGAAAGGAAACGTGGATTTCTCTCCCTGCTGGTCCTGCACTGATTGCAATTAGGGAGGAGGGACTCAGGCTTGTTTGAGTGCATGGGCCCCCAGCCCGGATGAGCCCCTTGCCATGTGATTTTTTTTTTTTTTTTCCCGTCACTTCCCTTGTCAAAGGTGCCACTTGTATAATTTTGTGTGCTGATCTGAGCATGCTGTTTGCAGCCACAACAGCGACACTGCGTTTCACAGGGTGGTGCAGCTTTAATTTCAGGTTAATACAGTACAGAGGGTTTTATGTCCAACACTCTGAATGCCACCGTATGTTGATGAAAAGAAATTACATTGATGAAACAGTTAGGCAATGATTAATATGATCCATAACTCAGAGTGATGCAACAGTCTCAGCTTCCTCTCCCGCACAAAGTGATGTCCAATTACTTGCTATTGATCACATATTGCATTGCACCGAATGGGATGCCGGCGTCGATTCATTTCATCGTGCTGAATTTTAGCCAGTATCAATGGATGTTTGGCACCTGTTTTGCTGAAACGTTTGTCTGCCACGCAGGGCTGATGAACAGGTTGGCAGGTTTTGTTGTGAAAGGGGTGGGAAGGGGATGGAGGAGAAGAAGAAAAGAATTGTGCCAATTCAGCTGGTGAGTTTGCTCTCCAGCACGGTGCTGGTGGAAGGGGAAGGCTGCTCTGCACGTCTGAATCTGTCTCACACAAGTCGCTGTATGCCCCTTTCAGACATGTTAACGTCCCGTGCTGCTCAGGGCTTATTTTTTATTGATAATCAAGTGAATAATTAAAGCCCATGAGCTACATTAAAAAACCAACCCACATAAATCATCTTCAATATGCAATAATGCACCTCTGCTCAGGCAGAGCTCCCCTTATAAAGGATGCCCTAGGAATCCGTGCTTCGTCCCAGCACGTGTCACTCCCTCGGCCCACGTCTGGCCCCGGGACACTTGTGGGGCAGCCAGAGCTTGGGGAGGTGACTGGCAGGGACGGGGGTGGTCACGGGGCGCCGCTTCAAGCAGCTTCCCCAGGAATGATGGCCTAGATTTTGCCTCTCTCCTCGCTGTTGCCGCGCCGCGCGCCCCGCGGACGTGCCGCTGCCTCTGAGCTGCCTTCCCCTCACGTGAGGATGTCCTGGCGCTGCGGTGGTGGCGCTTGGTGTCTTCCTGTGACAGGAGGGCCCGGCTCTCGTCCCCGCTCAGCCCTCTGGCTGCGCCCGCCAGGCGTGCGGCTGCCGCGCCGAGAGCTGCGAGGCCAAATGTCCCGGCAGCTGCCGCGCGGGCAGCAGCTGCCGCCCGCATTCCTCGCGCTCTGTTTTCACGGCGGGCGCTGAGCGGGAGCGAGATCTGCTCTGCTGTCTCTCCGATGCCAAAGAGCTGGGAACGTGCCATCCTCCGCTGCAAAGCGGGAGGCATCGGAGACGGCCAAGTTCAGCCAGGCACCAGAGGAAGAAAGGAGATGAGCCGTGCACAGCTTATTTCTGTTGACCCTCAAGACACCTTTGGCCATAAAATTGCTTCTCGGAGCCTTGGAAAATAAGGTAACTGTGAAATTACCAAATATGGAGCTGTAGTTCTGCAAATGTTTACATATCTGCTCGATTTTATGCACTTCAACAATCCCCGAGGCTGCTTGGGAGTGTAAAATTAAGCATACGCGTAAGTTTTTATAGGCTCCAGCTTTCTACCTTCCAGGCCAGATGGCATCTCTTGGAAAGCTTTGTGGAGCATTATATTTAGAAACAATTCCATTTGTTATTGTAATTATTTGTTTACTGAGCACCGACAGCATAGCTGGCATGTTGCAGATGTTGAGAAAAGGTCCTGTTTTCCAAGGAGCCCTTGACTTCTATAGAAAACAACCACAGGGACCCTAGGGAGACCATCTAGCTCAGCTTCTTCCTTGTGAATGTGGTTGTTTTTACCTGATGGCATCGTTTTCTCTTTGTGCCACTCGTTTCCACATGAGCCAGGCGCAGGGCCTGTGCCTGAGCAAGAGCAGAGTATATCCTAGTGAATCTTGTGTCATTAAAGTCTTGCAGCAGATCAGCCTCATTATGCTGCTCAAACCCAAAGTATGAACAGAAAAACTGCTGAGATCACAAAAAAGTTGATGAAATAAATAAGAGAAAACACGAATTTCTTTTCATTCCATGGGCGCTTATATTTTTTTGTAATCAATTCTACTATATAACAATAGTTAATTACTAAGAGGAGAATAATAACCACAGCTGTCTACTCTCTGCATCAAACTTCTGTGAAGCAAAATATTTTCCATCCTTGCTTGTTTTTTTGCTTTCTTTTTTTCCAAACCCAGTTTGGTGCCCGTGAGCAGATTGTAATTCGGCATGTGTCTGCAGAGAGAAGTATTCTGCCCTAATTCAGTGGTAAAAGGGTTTAAGGGACAGTCCCCCTGGCAAAACCTTGTTGTGCTGCTGACAGCATTCTCCCTCTGATGAGCCTCCGCACTTGGATTCATCACTCCCAAAGAACAAAAGACATGTGCTGGGTGAGATCTTCTGGTGTTAATTGCCCACCATTTAAGAAGTGATTAGTAATTTTTGCATAATTTTTGAGTGCTTCATTTAGAGCTTTCTAGAGAGGAGGGACAGTTTTTCAGAGGACTACTCAGCTTTCCGCCCAGATCAGGCCCCTTTGCAGTGCTTCAGAAGTGGTGTACAGAAAACCCCAAATCAAGGTTTTGTGGCACTATAAATATACTTGATGAAAAGTATTCCCTGTCTTTTGAATCAAATATCCAATATAGGATGGAATTCCCCAACTGTCCATAACTGGCTCTATTTTATCCTGATGTTGAATATACGGCTCTCGGTGTTAGACTACTGAGAAAATAAACATCTCAAAACTCTTTCTACCAGTTTCTCTCTTAAAGAGCTGCTACCTATTTGTGACATGAGACAGTCAGAGTCAGTCTTAGTCAAGAATAGGAAAGCCTGAGATTTGGGGGCTTATTTCTTTTTAATTTTTGTAGATTTTTTTTTTTTTTTAACGAGGAAGGCTATTTTTACAGATGGCAAAATAAAGGCAGATGAATACAGCTAGTGATTACTGTCATCAGACTTGGAGAAAATAATGCAATGTAAAACCTTTGGAACTCGATGAGCCTGATGAAAATCCTCCCGCGAATCTCCACCCAACTGCAGACAGATTGGCGTCTCGCGCTCTAACACCCTCACTGCATCTCACCCCAGGTTCATTTCCCTGCGGAGCTGTTCAGACAAGCCTTTGAACAGGCTGTGCCGTGGGAACTCGCCGTGCGCGGCGTGCTGCAGTGTTGGCGCTCCGGCCAGCCCCTGACATCGCACGGAAGCGGAGGGAGAAGCCACTGCGGGTGGCTCTGTGCCAAGGCACGTTGGGGCTCTCCCCACCTCAGTGACGTGGCCAGAGCTGACCCCAGAGCTTGAGACTTGTCAAGGCAGAAAGCTGAAGCTCGAGGAAAGTGCAGCACAATATTGCCAACACAAGGAGCAAGCACCTACTGGTACCAGTCACAGAACAGCTGGGGTTGGGTGACACCACTAGAGACTGCCCTGTCCGACTGCCCTGGTAAAGCGGGCTGGGCTAGAGCAGGTTGCTCAGGCAGGGTCCAGGCAGCTTTGTGTTTTCTCCAAGGACGGGGCTCCACAGCCTCTCTGGGCAACCTGCCCCAGTGTTTGGCCATCCTCACTGTACAGAAGTTCCTTATATTTAAAGGGAATTTCCTGCATTTCAGTTTGGTGACCCATCTTCAGTTCAGTTCAGTTTGGCTTCATGTTCTGTACTGCTCCCACTAGATATTTATACACGTGGATAAACCCCACTCGAGCCTTCTCTTCTGCAGGTTGATCAGTCCCAGCTCTCTCAACTCTTGCTCCGTTGCTTCCCTCACATGAGAGATGCTCCTGCAACTCAGCCCCCTTTGCAGCCCGTTGCTCTGCCCACTCCATCCTGTCCAGGCCCCCTTGTTCTGGGAAGCCTGCGCTGGACCCAGCTCCAGGTGAGGTCTCAGCAGTGCTGAGTAGTGGGGAAGATTCACCTCCCTGGGCCTGATAGCAATCGTATTCCTCATGACAACCAGTCTCTAGTTTTAAGCCTTTTGGTACTTGTGCTGTTCATGTTTCCAAGCGTTTTTTTCCACCCATGAATTATGAAGGCTATATAGGGGAGGAAAAGAGAGAGACAAAAAAACTATCCACAGCAGAGATCAAGCAGCGACTGCCAGACAAGCCTTGCAAGCCAGACTCTTGCATCCTGAGGTCAGGGCTCTAAGCAGGAGGGTCTCACTGCCCCGAGACTTGCAATAACTCAAAGAGCTGGTGGTGCAAACGCTGTCCCGCGGCCAGCTGACTCTGGCTGCGCTGTCTGTTGTGGGGAGGCGTGGGGCACTCGAGGCACAGCTGGCACCCAGCTGCGCTGGTGCCTTGCTGGCACCTCGGCGCTCTCAGCTTCACTCTGCTGCTGGATGGAGCCCCTGGCGCTCGCTCTGGGCTGGGAGAGGAGACCAACGTGTTTGGTGCGTGGAAAGCAGGGAGGTCCCTTGTGGTCCCCGATTCCATGCCCTCGAGAAGGAGCTGTTCAATTATGGAAGGGCATGGGAAGAGAATGGAGGAAACAAAGTGATTTAACCAGTATGTCCTCTCTTGCTGCAAGAGACTTCACAATTTCAAAGGGGTCTTTTGTATTTAATAGAGATATAGTAACAGGCTTAAGTGAAGGAAGAAAGGCGTAAGGATTGTCCTTGTGATGCCTGCGATGAATGAGATGCGTGACTGGAGGGGAGCTAAAGGCTCTCCCCACATGCCTGCGGGAAAGCAGCTTTCTGCTTATTGTTCATTAACATCTCTCGCAGCAAGTTTCTCCCCAGGAGAGAGGACTATTTTTCTACCTTTCCGCCTGCACAAAACATGCCCGCAGACCCTGTCCGTGCGATGTCAGGCTGGGATACCCTGTGGTATTCCCATGGCAGCTCCTCTGTGTGATGTCAGACTGGGATACCCTGCATTATCCCTGTGGCGGCTCCTCGGTGCGATGTCAGGCCGGGACACCCCGCGGGATCCCCGTGGCAGCTCCTTGGTGCGATGTCAGGCCGGGACACCCCGCACTATCCCTGTGGTGGCTCCGCGCGGCGCCGCGTGCCGGTGGCGGTGGCTGCCGGCGGCCTCTGAGCGGCAGTGTGCGTGCGCCCGGGACGGCCGCGTTCCTGGCGCAGACACAGGCCGACACGTAGAAAGTTGCTTTAAGGACGGGAACTGCAAACGCGGCGCATGAGTAACGCCAAGGAAGAAGAAAGTCCGGCATTGTTTGGAATGTTTCGTGGAATTTATTGCTGCTGGTTGAGGGGGGAGATGGATGGCGGAGCAGCGCGGCGCGTTGCTAGCCCGGCCCGGGTAAATGGTGTGTCAGCGCGGGGCGGTCGCTGCCGCCGCCGCCTTGCTGGCTGCAGGGGAGACAATGCGTTTCAGCCCAGACACAAAGCGATGCCCCAGCCCCCCCTCGCCTTCCCACATAAATATGTGGTAAAACAGAGCCGGGCGGGACACTCTCCTCCTGGGTTTCCGTGACATTTTGGGAAGCGGCCGGGACCTCAGACCAGGGTGTGCTCGGCCCCGCAGCAGGCGCCGACAAGGGGGTGCCCTGGCTGCAGCATGGCAGGCTCCACAGTTATGCCTTCCCTTTCTGCTCCTTTCATTCTGGATGGCGGCTCCAGCCTTTGAAGAGATGCCCATAATGAGACAGCCCAAAAGAGAAATATTAAAGTCAGGCGGGGCTGGCTTGGCCGTGCTCAGGGACTCGAGCCACTGCAGCCCCGCTCTGCTGCCTGAGCATCATTCACTGCCCAATTAGCAGCCACAGGCTGGGACAATTAAGGTCCCTGGAGTCGGCTCCCCCGTGTTGGTGGCTGGCGGGAGCTCCCAGGTCTCGCCGAGGAGCCGACTTCGCGCTGCATCCCGCACAGGGCCACCGGCTCCATGCGGATGGGGACAGGAGGAGGAGGGCCTGGAGGAGCCCGGGGAGCAGCCACGAGCCCCCTCGGGACACAGGGTGAGTGTGGCATGACCTGGCCTCGTGCTGCGTGTGCACGACTCTTGCATTTACCAGCTGAGAGGTGCAGAGGGAAAAATCTCTGAGACTGAAAGCTCCTCCGTTTCGTTTGTTTGTTCCTAATGAAATATTTTGATTGCCAGTCTTCAAAGTGGTGTTTTTATATTCAACCTTACATATTATTTTGATTTTCTTTCCACTGCGTACAACTCAGCAGCACTGCTTGAATCCAATTGTTTCATTCAACCCAAAGCAAAACTTCTTCACAAATGTTTCACATCTAGTGTCAGTCTGGGAATATTTTCACACTATTTTCCCCCTTGGAACTGCTAATAAATCAGAGTTTAGCTGCAGTTTCAAAGAATCCCTTCCTTCCCTTCCTCCCGTCCCCTGAACCGCAGCAAACTGCTTGCAGGGTTCAGGTTTTGTAAGGTCTTCAGGACAGATCCTGCAGTCCCTGACCCCAGGGACTCTGGACACTGAGCAGGACAACGCAGAGGAAAATGGGATTTCATTTTAATCAACACATAGTTTCACTCTTCTTAGGAGTTGTCACTGCTCCACATTGTAGTTCATTAACATCTGCTCATTGAAGCAGTTGAGAGACCCTCTCATTGGTGTGGAGAGACATGTGTGAAGGGTTTTTTTTCCCCTTTATTGAATTTCTATAGCGCTTTAATGAGAATCAGGCCTAATTACATACGGCATTTTTGTTTGTCTGTGCCTTAGATATTGCACAGAAAATTCAAAGGTAGGGAATGAGACGGGCCGAGTTAGGAGGAGGGGAATCCAGGGGCGCCCGGGCACCATGGTGCCTCCTGCCTCCTCCGGCTCCGCTGAGCGCTCCGGAGCAGGGAGGTGCAGCCCGGGGCTTTCCAGCAGGGAAGAGGAGCGGCGCGCGAGGGACGGAGCCTCGCGTTTCTCCATGAGCACCTGCATGTTTATGGCCCCAGCAGCAGGGGCAAGCGTTCCCCAGGGCTTTCTGTCCAGGGCACTAGAGAACAATGCTCTGCATTGTAGTGCCCTTACAGGTGCAGCACCTTGCAAAATGCTGGGGGAGTTTGTGACCCGTCTTGCGAGGTGCTGCTGAAAAGCAAAAGCTGCAAATAGGTTAGTTAAAATAGACAGCAAGAAGCAAGCGTGTCTGTTGGTCTGCCCTTCTCTAACAAGCCTCTAAGATACCCACTGGGGAAACAGCAACTGTGTCGTGTTAAGGAAAAATATGTAAATATTATTTGGCATCATTTATTTTAAGATGGCTGCAGACTCCTACCCTATCGACTGTCACACTCTTCCATGTTATTATTTAACCATGTCTGAAGACGAATGTTTTATATTAATTCTAATTTCCTTTAAATTGTATTATTTCATGCTATGGAGCAAATTAATCCGTCGCATCGCTTTCTCTTGGGCAGCTCATCCTGCTCATTACTCATTTTCGAAAGAGTGAAAATGCTTTCTGTAACTTCATGCTTCCCTTGCTTGCAGCAGCTCAGCTTTCCCCGTAAAGCCAAGGAGGATTCTTATTCCAGAGCCTGTGGCTGCTGGTTGGAATTGGCCGCACAGAGGGAGAGGACTGAGGGCAGGAGGACGGGAGCCTGGTTGGCCCCAGGTGCTCATTGATGGGGGCAGAGGATGGCCCGGACGGTGCTGGCGTGAGCAGTGCTCAGAGGCAGCCCCTGCAGGGCCTGCGGGGTCTATTTTGGCTCTCCTGAAGATGCCTGTCCTGAAGGCTCCTGCTGAGGTGGCCTTTGCAAAGTCTTCTGCTCCGCCACGTGCGTGTACGAGGTGTGAGTGGGGAGGGAACCACAGGGGAAATGAAGCCCCGTTGCTTCTCCCAGGGAGAATTAACCTTGAAGAATTAAACTGATTTCTTATCATTTGCCTTGGTTTAAGCCAGGCAGGTTTGCATTTTCTTCCTTGCAGGCTACCTGATCCTGCTCATCCAAAATTGCTCATTCAACAGGCAAGTAAGGAGCTCTCTGAGCGATCCTTCTCTTCCCGCGCTTTCTTGGCAGGAGAGGCCTGTAAAAGAAGAAGATAAATAACATGTCAAACAAGGTCTGCAGAGGCTGCAGCAGAGCAATTTCTGGCTTCCTCTGCCTGTCCCTCAGCTGTTGTGCCCCTGGTGACTTTGGTGGCTGTACGTAAGCTCGGCCTGCTTGCAATTTCATTCGCTTGGATCAATGCATCCAAACATTTGTCTGATATAAGAGTGTCCATCAGGGCCAGGCCTCCTCTTCACACAGGCTGCCCAAAGTGGATGGCAACTATTTCTGAGCTCAGCTGTGAGCAGAGCAAACCTGTGAGAGGGAGATTCCTGCGGCCACCACGGTCAGTCTGGGCACCAGGTCACCCAGCTACCCTCGTGTGCCGGCTCCGTGTGCACCTCGACGTGTGCCTGGGGTTCCAGCGAGGAGAGCTGGCACCCTGGCAGCATCAGCCACGCTTTTATGGGATGGCTCCTGGAGCTCCTCAAAGAATCTGCCTGGAAAAAGCCTTCAGGAAAAAACCACACAGTTAAACAAAACGGAAAGGGATTTGCTTTCAATGGAAAAGAGGAGAGGCACTGGGGGAATAGCCAAGGTGCCAAAGGGAGAGAAGGGGAGCGGGAGGTACTTAAACCACAAATGCCCCACTGGTGTTTCAGAAGGTAAGTAGTTGGGCTTGACTTTCGGATAAAGCCTGAAATTTCTCTGAAAAAGACAGAGGAGAAGGTTGTTAAAAACATCTAGAGGAAAAAGACTAATTCCCCTCATCTCTAATGACTACCCTGAATGATGAATTTGTTCTGATACCAAATTACAGTTCAGAAAATGGATTGCAAGTTCTGATCTGTTGTTTCGCTATGTGCGCCTCAAACAGAAAATATTAAAAATCATCTGCATTTTCTGTATTCTTAGGGATCCTCTAACAAGAGGCAGACTCAGTGGGTGGTGGAAGACATGGGACTGGAGCTGGAGCTCCGCATACATCTGAGGATCTGTGATTTCCCAAGGCCATTTTCTCAAGGGTTTCAGCCCCATCCAAGAACATTCGGTGCCCGTTTCCCCTGCCACACAAGAAGATCGTCTCCCTCCCACAAATCCAGGGACTCAGGATGCAGGGTCAGTGTTTAAAGAGGTGGCCCAGGAGATGCAGCTTCTCCACAACCTTCAGTCACAAAAAGTAAAAGATGGGCAAGTAAGTTCCTAGGCTTCCAGGTAACCTTCTCCCCTCAGAGCCATTCGGTGACTCTGATCAGCTCGAATACCCTGCTCTCATCCAGGCAGCTGGGTAACAGGCAGCAGGGAGAGCAAACCAGGAGAGCTGAGCTTAGCTGGGAGCAGGGCTGCTGCCAGACATTGGGAATGTCCGGGATGAGGGAGCTCAGCAGGACAGGTCGAGCAGCTGGGGCGGCAATGGCAGCCAGGCATTCGGAGGGAACACAGGGTAGGATTTGCTTGGCTCTCTAAGTTGTACCGGCAAATCTGCTGCTCTCTAGCTGGCAGCTCAGAGGAAGAAAGATTAAAAAAAATCTTCAAGTTGATTAAATTAAAAGCTTAATTTTTGGAGAAGCATTTGATAAGAAACCACTTGCACTCGGAGAAATTTCCATTTCATAAGAACAAAATACAGTCCTTTCCACAACTGGTTTACGGATCGATTACAGTACATCAAAAAAAAGCCAAATAGATTGATCTGTAGCTACTTGCGTGCTTGTGCTTACAAGCCACATACTGCATGTGCATCTGCTGTTAGTAGGATTAATAATAATATGTTGCTGGTAGTAATGGCATGCAAGGAGCTTAGCAGGGAGAGGACCTGCTCCAAACAGGGCACGGAATAGGCAGGTGCTGATGGAAGGATGGCCATGGGACACTGGGAAGTGCTGGGGATTCTTGGGTCCTTTTGGGAAGCTATTCCTATCGAGATGTGATTTAGCGGGCTAGCGATGTAAGAGCAGAGGAAGAGGCAAGTTTGAAAGCTTGGAGCAAGTGCAAACGGATTCGCAGTGGAGGTGGAGGGCAGCAGCACTGCCGGTGAGCTCTGCAGGTGAAATGGACAGCCCTGGCGTGGTAAGTGATGCTGATCAGGACAGAGCTCCCCTGCAGCAACATCTGCGCTGCTCGGCACGCTGGGTGCCTTCGGAAAGCTGGTGTACGTGGGCAGCCACTGCGAAGGTCACATATTCACAAACCACAATGCAGGTGATGTTCTCATTTTGGGACCGAGTACTAGAGAGCAGAGATCTGGATGAACAAGTAAATGTGTGTGGTGCAATCCCTGGGCAAATAAGCAAGGGACCCATCAGGGAATGATGTTGCTTCTGATATGGGCTGCTCCGTGTCCAGTGCCTGGCCTCCCAGAAAGGAAGGATGTGGGAAGATGGATGAGCAACGAACGACAAGGAGACTTACTCGGAGCTCTGGAGATTCCGCCTGGCAGTGAGAGACTCAACAAGCTTTTCCAAAAGAAGGTTAATTTCACAGGTCTCTGCAGCATCGACACGGGGAGGAGGTTCCTGGTGCCGGCTCTGCACCTGGCAGAGGATGCCCAGCGGGGAGCCCACGCGCCCTCGGGACCAGGAGAGGTCCCTGAGCTGCCGCCAGCAGCTCCACGGGGCCGGCAGCCGGAGCGGGAGCTGGTGCCTCCGTCCCTGGGAACAGGGCGCCCGTGACAGCCCAGCTCGGGGCCGCGGCACGTGGAGGATGGATAGCGCCCGGCACCGCTCCCGTGCCGACACGGGGCAATTTTTCCCCTGGAGGTGAACAACTCAGATGTTAAAGTCCACAGAGAGGTCCGAGGGCTGTCAGCGGAGGCGAGACACTTTTGGATGAAAGATATGAGGCATTTACTTTTAACAGGAAGGGTTACAGCTCGAGGTCAAGCTATCGAGAGGTGTCGTGGGCTCTCCATTAGCTGCAGTCTTTTAATCAAGGTGAGCCGCCTTTGTGAAAGAGACACTAATCGCTCACAGGGAAGTTGCAGGTTGAGCGCAGACAGCCCTGGGTGAAACGCTACAGCCGGCAGGGCCAAATGGTCGTAATGAACCTCTCCTGGCCTTTCCCCCTGCAGATTTGTGAGCAGGGATCAGAGGGATGAGAGGCAGCCGGGAGCGGTGGGATTGCGGGGAGCAAGGAGGAAAGTAAGGAGAGGAGAAATCTGGTGGAAAGGGGGATCTGTGGGTGAGCGGGGCGCAGGGAAACGCTCCGGGCGTGTGGGGAAGCTCAGGGAGGGCAAGACACGGAGCGGGCGCCGTGGGTCGGGGCTCGCGCGGAGCCCCATGGCAGGGTTAGCAGCCCCACGGGACGCGCCGGCACCACAGGCACTGGGAGCCCCACGGTAACCTGCACAGTGACCCCGTTCCCAAAGGGCAGACTGAGGGACGCGCCAGAGCTAGAACTCGGCAAGTTAGGTAATTCGGCACTGAATATAAATGAGACTTGTAAGATAAATGACATTTAGTGACATTAATTAACTGATTAAATTAAACCTGATATTTTAATCAGAATTTGTTTATGCAAAGCTCTGGATAAAAAGAAATGGAGTTTAACCTAGTTACTTTTAAAATTCCAGTTACCATAACAACTTCTGGTGATATCAATTAAAGGTGGTCTTTTCTTTACATTATTTTTAGACCCTGAGTTTCCATAACAACAGAACGCCGCTTCATTCGCAAAGAGTTAAAAAGTGTTGTTGTGCTTTGAGAAACCATCAAAACACAGGGGGAGGCCGGGGACAAGCGGCCCAGAATGGCTGCGCAAACAGCATTTTTCAGACACCTCACTCGTGCCACGGGAGACTGATGGATCTTCTCCAGCGTGACAGGCTCAAGATGTTCCTCGGTTGCTCAAATCAGAAAGAGATTATTTATCAATCGGAGAGGAGCGGGGCTGTCAGGCACCGGAGGCATTACGAGCTGTCAGATCTGCCAGGAGAAATGATGCAACGGCAGATAAATTCACCTGCCCCTCAGGTGCCTCGGGAGGGCGAGCGGCTCCGCAGTGGAGGCAACGAGCCCTGCAGCTCCGGAGATCCCTCTGGCCATCGGGACGAGCTCCCGGATCACCCCGAGGAGCTTCCCTGCGCCGGGCTCCTCACAGCCCCGTCGGAGGGCAGCCGCCTCCGCCTGGCTCTCGCCTCCTGTGCGGCGCTGCCCGCGTGGGGAGCGTGAAAGCCGGGCTAGGAGAGGGGCCTTGGCACGTGCTGCGCTGGAGCGCCCGGGCTGCAGTTGCTCTCAGCCCCCTCGGCACGGCCTGCCTGGCTGGAGCGCTCCTCTTTTCTGCACAGGTGGATCTTGGGGATCCCCCCTGCTTGTGCCCGGAGCAAGGAAGGGCACTCGGAAACTCCTTGGCCTCCCGGGGGGGCCCTGAAGCAGACCCAGGGCTGCTCCTGCAAGGGAGATGCTTCTGGCAGCCAGATGTGCTGCAGCCGGAGCTGGGAGCAGAGCCCTGCGCTCCCGGTTTGATTGCTGTCCCCTTCCCTAATGAGGTTTGAGGAGGAAGAGGAGAAAGGCACGCCGGGGAATCTGCATGTGCTCCTGTGTCTGGGGCTTATTTAATTAAAAAGAAAATAGAAATGTCAGCTGCTGCAGGTTACAGGCTGGATCCCTATCCACCACCCCCATCTCCTTTCCTTCGTCTTCCTCTTTCCAAGCAAATACGAAAGCTGGGGGTCTTCCCTGGATGCTCCTTGCCTGTTTGGACCAAAACAGGCTGGACTGAGAGAGGCCTCATGTTCTGCAGCAGTGATCCTGGGCCCAGCTTGTCCTGCCCCGCAGGTGAGCTGTGCCCGAGAGGTGGCCTTGCAGCTCCCGCCGCCCTCCGAGCTGCTGCAGGAAGAGCAGGAACATCCTTCACGTGCCCCCCGGCCGGAGGCTCCCCGGAGCCGAAAGCAGCAGCGTTCGCAGAGCCCTTGCAGCCCCACGGTGAGTGCCTGTGGCTGCGCACGAGCAGCCCGCTTATTTTCAACGGCGGCGCTCCCAGTGCTCCCAGTGCTCCCAGTCTCCATGGGGCTGTGCTACGTGCCGGTCCGCACCCGGCCTGCGCGAGCCGCGGCTTCGCTGCGGCTGAGCGGGAAAGCCCGGGAAGGGGGAGCGAACGTAGTGACAAGTGAGACGAACAAATGTGCCTCTTGCCTGCGCTGCGCGGAGGTGTTTGACACACCAAATTATGACATAACCGTGGCAGTAATGGCTGCAGCTGTTGCCTTTGTAAAATGAGCTGCAACAGCACATGCTAATAAGTAAGGCAACATGTCTAAGTCATTTTATACAGTGCCAGAAGACTAATCCCATGCCATGCGAGCACAGTGCCAAAAGTGGTCATATCACAGTGGTAGGATCAGTCCTGGAATAATCACATCCTTAGGAAAGAATCCTCTGTGTAATACAATGAAATCCCACTTAAACAAGTCAACCTTGCGAATCTATTAGAGCCACATCCCCAGAGCGCTGCTACCGTGCCTCGCTTCCAGCTCATGTGTGAAAATGAGGACGGGAGCGGAATATTTACTCAGGTGAAAACAGGTTCCCTCCAGGAATCCTAATGGCCGAGAGGGAGACAGAGGGAAGAGCTGTGGCTGCTGCAGGCAGCGTTTGGGAACGGGGAAGGCCCAGCCGGCCCGTCCGCCCTGTCCCACACTGAGGACGGCCGGAGCTCTCCTTGTCTTCTGCAGGAGCGGCGTCAAGCTAAGAAGGGGGATCATCCCCCTAATCTGGGCAAGTTCAAGCCCTTTCTGCATTTGCTGGCTCGCACATTCATCCTGAACAAAAGCAGGATGTCGGCATGTCCTGAGACGGCTTTGTAAATCGCGGGCTTTAGGCGCACAAAATCTGGATTACGTTTTCCCCCGTGTCCGTGGTATTAAGTGCGAAGCACCTGCACAAGGCTCCTTTTGACAGCTTGCTGCTAAGTCTCGCCGCAAGTACGACCCTGCCAAGCACATGAAAGCGCCTGTTTATTGGATAATGAGCCCGGCCTCGCTAAGTCTGCTGTGCGACACAGGCGCCTGTGATTTCCCTAATACCTGGGGCTTAATAACTGCACTGCGTTGCAGGGCACATCTGAGCTTCCAGATCATAGCCCGTTATTCCATGGCTGTGCAGAACATTGTGCGAGCATATTTATTCCTCTTTTTTTTTTTTTTCCAAAGAGCGGTATCTATTACATTATTTGCTGCTGCAAAGCACAGGAGGAGGTTTGTGCACGCGCCGCAGCCGGCTGGTCCCGCGTGCTCAGGGTGCCTTGAGCAGCTGCTGAGTTTTCCAGTTGCAAGCAGAGCTGGGGCGTTCAGCTCTGCTGGATGGCCTTCCTGGTCCTCTGCTGGATCTATGGAAGCTGGGGCCGTTCGCGCGGCTCCTGTGCCCTTGTGTGAAGGGACGAACTGTCACTGCGAGGGTTTCCTGGGCACGGAGGGCACGTGGCTACATGTCCTGTGCCGCTGGTTGCTGCCAGGCCCGGGTGTCTGTGCTCTCCCTTGGGGATACAGCACAGCCTAGTGCTGCAGCAAGGTGGGCCTTGCAGCCACAGGGCCACGGTGTCTCCAGTAGCCCCTTTTGTGAGGGCTATTCACGGTGCTGGTGAGGCTGGAGCCACCCCTGTCACGTTCCCAGCGCGTGCTGGGCGCGCGCACGGAGGCCGAGGACGGCTCCCGAGCGGGCAGGGACGCGCGTTTGCCCCGGGAGTCACACACACACCCAAGCAGCTCCTGCATCCTCTCTGCAGCTGCACCGAGTTGGGGGGAAATTTCGGGCCCCTCCGTGCTCCTACTGTCGAGATGATGCTGCTATTCCAGAAATCCCCCAAAACAGATGGCCTCTGCAGACCAGAAGTCGTATAAATGCATTGGAAGAACGTTAATCGGTTTTGCATGCTGTAAATACAATTTATGCAGGATGGAACATTTTGTGGTTTAGTCACTGAAAACAGCTTGAAATTATTTATTGGAGAAGATTTTTGTTTAGGGGCCAGGACAATGGCTGAGAAAGATCGGATCGTTTTCAAAAGCGAATAAATCTGCCCATGCAGCTTTTCTTTCTTCCTACCCCTCTTTCCCTCATTACTCATTTTTCTGTCATTTTGTCCTGTTGTCTTGATTTACCATAGCTTTTCCCAAAGCAAATTTTCTAGGAGAATGTCAGCTAATTAATTATTGTTTCAACATCATTTTTATCCCAGACCTTTGACCCCTTGGCAGCTCTGCAAAGCACTCTGATGCATTCCACATTTGCTCAGTAAATATTTCTTTCAAACAATAAATTGAGAAACAAGGGAAAGAATGCATTGTCTTGGAAAAAGGACGAGGGGAGAGGGGAGATAGAGAGGCAGAAAACGCAGGCCAGGATCCCCGATCACAGACCAAAGGCAGATCAGTGCGGGGGACGTTGTGTCCCATGAGAAATCAGGCTGACTCTGTGCTTTTTGGAGAGCAGCAAGCAAGATGCCAAGCGATACTGCTCCACCATCATTTTGGCGATTCGAGTAATGTTTCTCTGCCATCTCTGTGGTAACTCACAATCAATTTCTTTGTCTTTTCCCCATGGATTGCCTGTGGAAGCGCACGTGCTCACTCTGGAGCGGCGTCCCTCGCCGAGCAGTGCCGGCCTTGCTGGGCACCTAGCGCTGCAGCTTGTGCCTTGCAGGCGTCTTTTGCCTTTACTTTTTGCTCTTTTATTTTTTCCCGAGGTTCGGAGCGCGCGCGGCCACGGGGTCGGGCACTTTGCGCACAGCAGCCTCCCCACCCAAGCTCGGCCCGCAGCCAGGCGTTCCACGTCCCTGTTGTCAGCTCTCCTACACACTTCCTGCAGGACTTTGAAGGAATCATTGAAGCTAAATCGGGCATTTGCATCCAAAAGAGCAACCAAAGCAGCTTCGTTTTTGGAGGTGCTGAAAATTTACAGCTTCTGTTCAAATTTGAAAAAATGTGGTTTTTTTATGCAGCAGGACGTGCCTACCCTGAGTCCCACTTTCCTTGCACAGTCTCTTGCTCCCTTTCCTTGCTTTCCACATCCGTAGGCTTGA
This sequence comes from Rhynchotus rufescens, assembly GCA_032273925.1. Classification (NCBI taxonomy): domain Eukaryota; kingdom Metazoa; phylum Chordata; class Aves; order Tinamiformes; family Tinamidae; genus Rhynchotus; species Rhynchotus rufescens. Next base: position 27,095 of record JAVCKT010000790.1, on the reverse strand, counting down.
GGAGAGCAGCAGCTAACTGGAAGGGCTCAGAGAGAGTTAAATCACTAACGCTTGCAAAGTGATCTGAGATCTCAGATGGAAGGCACTATATAAATGCAAAGTATTATTTTATGAAGATCAGTTAGTAGCACTTCATCATTTCAAATGGCACCAATTATACACAATGTACATTGATATATACACTCTATTTTCATAAAGTGCTGCTGCATTTGATTCAAACTTATTTGCAGTCTGATAACTACACGGTTATTAATAATGCCAGTAAGAAGAGAGTTTTGCATAGTTTATCATTTGTAAAATTATTTTTCCGAGCATTATTTTGAATGCACTGGATGCCAGATCCACTGGCCCGCGCCCTGGGCTCTGTCCAGGGACTTTGGTGACACGGAACCTCCAATAATGTTTGAGTCTCTTTGGCATCCCCAAAGTAGGGATGAAATAGCCAAAATATATTTGCCAATGGACCTGGCCGTGGGCAGGTTCAGGCTATGCACGGTCATAGGTGAGTTTTTATTATATCCTTTGTAGCAGTAACTGAGGAAGTAACTAAAGCTCTCTGTAAATGCAGGGCCTCAACAGACAGTTCAGATTAAGATCTTGCCTATGATCCCCATCCATTTACAGTATACAATAGCATCCTTTATCCAGCTCCAATAAAAATTCCTAGGGATGCCCCCACACGCACACAAAATAAACACTGTTCCTGTAGCCGTGCCAGCCCTTTCTGTTCCAGCCTGTGCATATGGCATCACTTAGAAAAGAAACGATACCAAATCACACGGCTAAGTCAGGCGCAGCGTGCAAGTGTCTGTGAGCAGCACTGGTGCCTCTGACAACGCAGCACTGGGCAGGCCACGGATTTCCCTTCATCTTCAGGAGCTGCCTCATTTCCCCCTCAGAAGTCCTGGCCTTTGCAGGGGCCTTGAAAGCCTTGTGATATTCAGATATACTGGGAATATCCAAAGGGAGTCCATTTGCAAATAAGTATATTTTCATCAGGTTCTCTCAGTATGGGAGAGCTGAGCCTGGTGTATCTGAGGACAGCTGCATAATTTAAGTTATTCATGGAAATATCCATAGGATAAAATTCTTTTGGACGTCCCTTTTTTTTCTCAACCATATTTCATTGTTTCCCTTTGAGTCCATGTCAGCACAATGCTGGCTTTAAATGCTTGATAGTAAGAAAATTGCCATAATCTGATGGCAGGAAAATTGTTTTAATTAGCTTACATTTGAGATTAGGACTGTTCAATTACACACACACACACACAAGGATCTCTGCAAAAGATGTGGAGGAGAAATAACCTTCACAGCTCCTCCAGGTCAAGTCTTTTAGTGCACAGTTGTACATCGTGATCAAAATGTTCGAATGCCAGAAGGAAATGTTGGCTCCTGACGCGGAGGAGGAGGAATCAAGTGTGAGACATGAGCAGTGCGAATGGCACCAGGCAGGTCGGGCTGCCCGTGCTGAGAGGAGCCCCTCGAAACCTGGCAGATGTGGTTGTGGCTCATCCACCTGGGAGTGAATCTGCCATGGTTTCCACAGGGGTACAGGGTGTTTGCAGCTCTGTCAGAGCGGGACCCTGACTTTCTTTTTCCACTGTGGATATATTGCGTTGGTCAGCACTATAATCCAGCAGCTTCCCCAAAAAGCATTGCAGGAGCGGGAAGGAGCAGTGTGAACAGCTCATCCTTCAGGCTTTCCCCTCTGCTGACCTAAGGGGTAGCTCCGGGCTGGGTTTCAAAGGTGCAACCCTGCCTTGGGTGTTAATGGGAACTCTCCACGCAGAAAAAGCTCTCCGTGCTGAACAGTTGCTTCCTTAAGAGAAGCCCAGCCTGGAAAAGAGGCATATTCCAATGCACAGAGTCGTGGAATAAAAATGCCTGTTGCCGTGTTTGCTTACGGCACCCTTTGATCAAGCCAATCCTGTTAGGCTGCATCCCCTCCTTTAACGAAGCTGCTGAGCACGAGCTTGGGCAGGAGCTGGGCACTGCGTTTCATACGGGAGCCCTTCTGGCCCGAGAGAAGCCCCTTCACACGGCGTCCGGCCGTAATCCCCATGGGAATCCCAGCAGCAAGGATTGATCTGTATTGATCTTTCTTTCCTTTGCGCTGACCTTGCCCAGCAAAGCCTTGGCTCGTGCAGCTCTCACGGGCACCAGGAGCCCCTTGCTGAGGATGTTCCCTGCCAAACTCGGCCTCCGAGCTTGGGGTCTGAGCAAGCAGGAGCCACAGGGACCGTTCCCATCCTCACCTAAGGGATTCTCCGGAGCGCTGTGAATCGTGGCAGGGCGTTTCACAGAACCATAGGATTCCCACTGGATGGACTTGGAGGGGAACTGGGATGCACTCGCTCTCTTGATGCTTCTTGTCCTTAATTCTTTCCTGTGGTTTCAGCTTATGTGAATAAAGCTTCTGATGTGTTTGGATTTATTCTAGCTTGAATGATAGGATATGATATTCCTGGGATTCAGAGAGGACTATGGGATTCTCCTAGGTATTTGAAGCTGAATTTTAATGGGAAAGGTGACATGGATTGTCACACAAATGGAAATTGCCATGGCTACCAATGATGCTAATCCAGCGCCTTGACTGACTAATCCCGACCTCATTGTGCTAAATAAAGAACTAAGCAGACATTTCTGCAGGTTAGTTGGTTTTCCAGATATGACACCGGCAGCTATCTAACCCAATACAGCTTGAGGAATTTGCATGGATAATGGGCATGGATTGAACAGCATCCCAGAAAGCTCCTTTTATAAATAATGCCTTTTGAAGATCACTAGCAGAGCGCAGCGCAGGGCCAGCTCATCCGAGCTCTGGGATGACATGGAGATCTTAGGCTCTCCTCTCTCACACAAGAGCGCAGGGACCAGATCAACATACCAATTACTGCAGAAGATTCTGCAGGAACTCTCCCGTTAATGGAATTAACCAGGTCCCCAGGGCCGGCTGACACTCTCCTGATCTCTCTGTTTAATTAGCAGACCCTTTGTTGTGATCTCGCTCCCGAGGTTTCCTGAGAGCCGGACCCCCTGGGAGCGGCAGCCTCCCGAGGAGCCACCTGAGCACTGCGGCGCTGGGAAGGCCGGGATGGGAATTCCAGCAGCTGGAGGGCCCTGCTGCGGGTCCGCACGTTGCCTGGCACGGGACAACCCTTCCCCTCGAGCACCAGGCTCTGTAAAACACATCCCTTGCTGGAGCCGTCGCTGCCTTGAGGAGCATTTCCCCAAGAACCCTTTATCCCACAGCAGGCCTGGAGAGCTAGCGGGGCAGGAATGGGGCTTAACACTGTGTTCAGGAGGGCTCTGCTTTGCGGGCACGAAATCCAAGGATTCCCCTCCTACTCCTGGCTTGCAGCAGAGCCTTTCACCTGCTCTGCCTCCCTGCCCCAAAGGCAGCCACTACTCCCAGGCTGAACGAGGCAGCCCACTTATCTGTGGTTTGCTTTAAGACTTCACATTAAGACTAAAGAGTAGCTGGGATCCCCATCCCCTGAAGGACGATTCCTCATCTGCACATCAAGGCTCTTCCTATATACATAGAGGACCTACGTCTCTTTGGGACTCCTAAAATACTGGCAAAAATAATTAGTTGGTCTGCCTGGAGCCTCCGTGGAATCACACAGGACTCGCTGCGCGATCCTCAGGGACGGATCCGTGCAGCTTCCCTGGCAGTCGTACCGGAGGGCACGGGCAAGGCGATGCGCTCCTGCCCACAACAGAGCTGCAGCAGCTTTGCCTCCTCCTGCTCTCTGGAGTGATGAGTTTCCCCCAGGCAGAGAGGGCTGTAATATTTCCTCCGTTTCATTTAGCTGTGGGAGCCAGCTGTGAGAGCTGGAAGCAGAAACTAATTTCTTCCAAGAGGTTTCTTAAGCATTAATCCCAGAGCTGTTCTTAACCCGCACCAGCCCCCTGCATCCCTCTACATCTCCCCTGGCACCTGGAAAATGCTCCGCTCTGAACTCAGGTGGTTTGGGCTACTGCCAGGTGCACGGATATGGGTATGCTGCCCTTGAGAAGCCATTCTCGTCTTTTTGCAAATGTCCAGTGTTTCACTGAGAAAAAAATAGCACTGTTTAATTCACGGTCTTGTTTCTTAACATTCCAGACGCAAGGACAACGAGGCTGGTCTGAGGCTTTCCACAGAGGCCGTGCAGGGGCTGTGGGTCAGCGGGCCGGCGTGTGAGCAGCTGAAGAGACGCAGAGGTAAGTGCTGCACATCTGTCTGTCCAGGTGTGGAGCTGACACGGGCTGCCTCTCTGCTCGCTGCGTTCCTCAATGGCAATTTCATTCCTCTATAGCCTTCTTTTTTGCTAGCCCGGGGAGAGCCATCTCTGTGCTCAGCTCCTGTCAGAAAAGATGAGCTACACTGCTGATTATTTGCTGCTGGGAAAGTCATTCTAGTGAACTGTAGGAGAAATCATCTGCCCAAGAGGGCTGTCGACTGCAGAAACACACAGATCTGAAACAAAGAACCCCCCTTGACCAAGCCTGCTGGTCTGGGATCGTAGGGAGCTATGGAATTAGGAGAGAGGCAAGCAATTTCTAAGCAGTTGAAAGGTGGGGGTTCCTTTCCCAAGGAAAATAATTTGGCGCTGGGTGCCTAATTGTATTATCTCTTCTGAAAGTCCCTAGCCAGCATCTGGAGTTGTGTGCCTTGCTGGGGCAATACTGCCAATACTTCATCCTTTTGAAGCATAAAATACTTGAACACAGCTGCCAAAACTGCCTCTCTTCCCCACCTCCTGTGCAACTGCCCTGAATCCAAGCAATCCAGCGCGGAGCACGGCTGCGTGAGAGATGGAGTAGGAGAGTGGAGTAGGATCTTCTGTGTTCCTGCATCTGGGCTTCGCGCAGTCTGCCACGAGACGGGAAACGCTGCGTGGTGGCGCCTGCGAAATGTCACTCGCTGTGGAGGAATAATTGGCTCAGGGAAAGGGGGCTTGGATGACACTCTGATCGGGTGGCGGGGGGGTGCCCGATGGTGTCAAATAGGGCTCTCAGCTCAGAGCAGGGGCTTTAGCATCTGCTTGGAGCATAAGACGCAAGAGCTCTTTTACAGCTGAGCAGGGAAAGCAGGGCCTGTGTGAAACGCGGGAGCAAGGGAGCAGTCGGCTCATGAGGCCAGAACAGATGGAGTCGCATCCAGACCCGCTCTGCCGAGGCTCGGGGAGCAGCTCTCCGCAGCCTGCGGGTTTTCCCAACGGCTCCCCAGGAGCCCTGGAGCACAGACAGGTTAGGACATCCCACCTCAAAGCAGTCCCGCTCACTCTTTCCAGTAACTCTCTGCCTGCTGGGCTTTTTGCAGGCAGCACGAGCTCCGTTTCTTGACTTTGTCACATGCCATTCAGGCGCATGCAGCTCAGCCTTGGTTTTCCAAGTGATTTTCCTGAGTGCTCCCTGTTGGCTTCAAGAGGAGATATGGCCCCTCATCTCCTCAGAAAATTAGGTCCATCTTGTGCAAACATGTGGTTCTCTTTATTTGTCGCAAAAATGAAAGGGAAGTTTTGGTAGAAAACAAGCTTTATATCTTCTCTTTCTACAGACAACATGTAGAACTGCCCCTGGGGCTTTGAATATATTTACATCCTTTCACAATTAACCCTAATGGGACAAATGTGGCTTTTTTTTTCCCCTTCTTCTCTAAACAGATACACTCAAAGCTGCAAAACATCCAGTGTTTAAATAGATCTCATTATATCAGCTACACCAAATCTCTCCTCTTTATATACAGAGGATTAGACTTCTTTTCACTGTCATGCAACATTAAAATAGGAAGGCATACACAAGGCTGACATGGATTTGACAAAAAATTAATGATTTGTACATCACTTTAATGCTTTAAATCTGCAATTCATGTATGCTAATTAGGCCATAATGGGGCTGTTTGAGAGCAGAACTGTCATCAGGCTGCTCCGGTGGCTGCTGCGAGCCGAGATACAGCCCTGCCACCCCTGGTTGGCTCCGGGAATCTGGGCTGTAACCTGGCAGATCTATGACACCATTTTTCTCCGTACACAATTGTTTCCTGGACGTGGTGCTTTAATCTATCAGAGTTATGATGGCATATCTCAAAGAGCAAGCTCCTGCATCCCGCAATACATCCCGGCGCAAGCGGCAGGCAGCCACTATATCTCCGTGATGGATTCCTTGGGTTTAAACTGCCACCCGCTATCTCACAGGGCAGCTGTCAGCTGCCCAGGTGCGTGGAGTTGCATTTATGCAGGGGGCTATGAAATAAAAATATATATATAAAATGATGATTTTATTTACAGATAGGTAAGGTTGTAAAACTTAGGAAAAACAAAAGGGGAATTCAGAAACATGTCTATACTTTATTTTCCACCTGAAAAGCTGGTCATATCTCTCCGTTGCAGGAGAATAAAAGTGCTCTCTCATTCAGAGATCTCTTTAGTTTTGCACCAGTGGTACAAAGACAAAAGCTGTCACAACCGAAGAGGAGAAAGCCAGAAAGCACCTCTCCAAATGGGACAAGGGGAGGCAGCGCATCTCGCAAAACGATAGCAGTGCAGAGCATTGTGCTGTGCGATAACATGAGCCGCTGTCTTTGCTGACAGCTGCTCCTTACAGGTTATACCACAGCCCAAAGCTGCTTTGCAGTTTGCACAGGGTTATTTTGTATGGAGACGCCACAAAGCAAGCAGCAACAGAGGAGAAAGTTACGCCTCCTTCAGCACACAGACATCTGGGGTCAGAACTGCTTCGGGGTGAGTGCATCTTCCACAGCCAATGGAACCAGCCGGGCCTTCCCTTGGCCAGCTACATGTCTGTACAGCACTTCGTAAATGTGCAGGGTTTCCATCCCATAAACACTAACAGAAGTGCTCCCCGTCAGTTTATTAAGAGTCATTTGTAAAGGATACGGTCATCAAAGTTTGTTTTCTTTTGCTCTTGGCACGGCCGTGCGGAGGGGAGGACTCCTCCTTACAGGGCGGCTGCTGCAGTGCACGAGGAAAGCACGTTCCAAACATCGTCCAGGCAAAGCAGGCCCGGCTCCTAACATCGCTTTTCGAGTGCAGCCAGTGATGAAAACCGAAAATGAAGGCGCAGGGCTGACGTGGCAGCCGTGGAGCGCTGCCCCACGTGGAGCGCTCTGCAACGCTGCCATGCAGAGCGGTAATGCAGACAGTCTGGACTGCAGAATAGCTGTAGGGTTTGCACTGTGCTTCGGAGTCCCAGCAGAGATTAAAGCCTTCCTGTGGTCGGTGCTGCATACTCATAACAAGAGCTAATCCCCTTCCCAAAGCTTGCAGTCAGACAGACAAGACAGATGAAAGACGGGAAGTACAAGAGGCACGCAGAAGTAAAGTGATTTGCCTGAGGTCACACAGCAGGTCAGTGACAGAGCCAAGAATAAGAAGCCTTGCTACTTCTTGCCAGCATGATGTCCGTTGCTTAAAGTTCCTGCACAGAAGTTCTTTCAGGCTGAAGTGCTCTGAGGCTTCTGCAGGGCCGCGGGTGGCAGCCGCGCGCTGTGGCCCGGAGCGCAGGGATGCTGCCCGCGGCCCCCGCGGGGCTCCAGCACCTGGGAGCACCTTGGATTCACCTCCTCTTGCCACACCAGCGGCTAAGCAGAGCCCACGGATGTGCCATGAGCAGCCCAAGTCACCGCAGCCGGGCGCAGCGTCGCCACCACTTTCATTGCCACCAGTGTCTTCTTCCTCCAGATCTACACTGGCTGTATTTTATCAGCCAGCAAAATGTCTTTCTTGCTGTGTTGTCCTTTAGCACTCGCTCACGATGCAAAGGGCATCTTTCCTTCGTGCAGGGAGGCCAGAGAGCACAAGTCAACTTGAAATACGCTTGCATAGGGCCATCTTTCAAGAGCTTATAGTTAAGATGCTCTGCCACTGCTAATCCTGCTCAGAATTGCCTTCCCTGTTGGGGTAAAATAAATAAAGCCAAATGCCTCTGTAGCCTCGTAGGTATAATTCACCACAAGGCTGGGCAGGGCAGAGACAACCTGTGTAATGACTTCCCCAGCTTCTGCTGCCTTTTCCGAATGAAGTCTGCTCCTAGCAGGACAAGCAGCTGGAGCCAGGCCAAATGAAGCAATGGGGAACCCAGACAGAAAACATTTGTCATGAGCAGAGTCCAGATTGCCTTTGACAAATATGCTGTGCTGTTATGTATATCATAATTGATTTAGGTCCTGGCCCTTCCAGCACTTCCTTACAAGTGGCACACGGTGCGGTGTGCCGGCCAGCGCGGGAGCTGGGACAGACAGCACGGGCACAAGCAGGTACGAGGGGTAAGTGAGAGCAGGTGACAGGCTTAAGAGGGGGCAGCACATGTTTAGGGATAGGCCTAGCTTGAGGAAACCAGAGTAAATGCAATCTTGGTTTCTGTTTTGTTTGGTTTGACTACCAATTCCCTCCTGAATTGCTGGCTACAGCGCAGTAGGAACTTGTCATCGAGCACATTAACGTGGGATTGATTTTTCCAGCAGTCCTCGTCCCGTTCATCATTTCACATGTAAACATCCTGAGAGGTGACGGCCCACCTTGCTGAGGCACACGCAGCTGCTGTCAGCGCAGGGCCTGGGGCTGTGGGGCGGCCGAGCAGGGCAGCGGGCGCCCTGGGGAGGAGGGAGCCGGGAAGCTCTGCCCCGCTGCCAGCCCAGCTGTGCTCAGCACCACCACTCACGTCCCCAGAGCCTCCTGTGTCGCACTCGTGGTGGCAAAAGCTGAAGCCAGCATTGCGCCAAATGGCTCTGATTCCTGATACGCGACTGGAGACCCCCTGGGACTGGTTCCCACAAGTGCCAAACACCCATAGCTCCAGGGGCATCCCAGGAAAATGCCAGTGACTGTGTCACCAGAGCAGCCGGAACAGCCGAGACATCCCAGGCTGATTGGCACTTGGCCCTCAGCACCTGAGCTCTCTGTGGGCCCAATTCCAGCTCTTTTAGGAACATCTCTCCTGGCTATAGGAAACCAAGAGCCTTATAAAACATCCCGTGCATCCCTTGCTCTCTTCTTCACTTCAGCTGCCTCTGATTTCAGCGCCTCTCTCAAGCAGCCTCCTCCATATGCATGTTGCCTGTCATCTTACTCAGAAAATGCAACCATAAAGCATAATTAGTATTAATGATGTGAGAGATTGAGTTTCTTATTTGTATTAATTGCTGATTAATGCTTTAAATGTCTCTAGCACTTAGAAGGATTTTAAATTAGAAGTATTCCTCTCTGTAGTGTCTTCTCGGAGGGGGGCTCTCACTGCCTGGCGCTGCCTAACCCAGAGCGTGCCATGAGCTTGTTTATATGTTCGAGTCTGTTACTGCAAAACAGGGAAAACACTGGCAGAGCTCGCTTAAGGGGGAAGAATTATTTCACAGCTAGCGCTGCCCTGAGCTGCGTGCTCGGGGTTTAAATCAAAAGTGTTGCTGCAGAGGGGCTCTTGCAAGGCCCGGGTTAGCAGCGCCCGGCCTGGAGCCCCGTGCAGGAGGAGTGTGGATTTTGCTGTGTCTGTGCATGGCAGCAGCCTGTGCCCTTTGCTACGGGAGCTGCTGCCAGGGAGCAGCCCCAGCCCTGCACTGACAGCTGGCACCTGGGCTGGCTTCTCTCCTTGGGCTTTGCTTTTCCTCTTGGTGCCCGTGCCCGGCAGGGCAGCGCAGCGCGGGGGCCCCGCGGCTCGGCTGGGACCGGCGCTGCCTGCTGCCGGCCCAGCTGCCCGGCGCTGCGGGCCCTCAGGCGCAGGACCCGTCACGCGCAGCTGGGGGGCTCGGCCACATAAAGGGCTGCAGGGGAAGCAGGGCTCCCTCTTTCCTGGGAGCGCTTCCCTGGCTTGCAGAGGGGCGGCCTGCGTGTTCCTGCGCAGCAGCGCCTTCGGAGGGGAGGGGAAGAGAAGGGCTGGCTTCTGCTCTAAACATGTGGCGGGGTGACCTGCCTCCTGGTCTCCAGCACGCCTTGATAGTGCGTGCTCTTGTGAGCTCTGCTATGAAAGCTATGGCATTCCTGCAAGCTGGAAGTTCTGAAGACCTGTGTGGCCTCAGGCTGAGGGGCGGCAGCCTTGGGGTCTCTGTGTCAGCTCTGTGGCCTCTCGGGGCGAGTTCTGCAGGGCCTGCAGTGGGGAGGCCTCCCGGGAGCACCCGCACATGGGTTTTGCCCTGGGGCTGCAGGAGAGTTTCCCACTTGGGCAGGGAGCAGCGCTCCTGGCTGGCCCCGTCCCACCCTGTGCTGCCGAGGTGCAGCGTGGCCCTTTCTTGCCCTGGTGGTCATCAAAAGGACTAAAATGGCACATTTTCAACTTCACAGAATGTTCTAAAACAGTAGTTCTTGGGCAAGCCTGCAGATTTTGAGTTAAATAAATGCACCCTCCTATTTTTTAAAAGACTCTGAGCTCCATAAACATGAGCAGTGGTCCAGAAACCCTAAGCAGCTGGAAAGGTCTTAAGATCCATGCAGGGCATGATAGTTAATAGAGCAGCGAAGCACCAAGGAGAAGCTGGGCTGCTGCGTGTCCCATCTCCCCGTTAGGCCCTCAGGGCTTTCAAGCTGACTAGATCTTAGTTGCATATTCCAACCTCGTCCCTCCACAGCGAGGATGAAGCGAAAACACATTCATAGTCAAGAGCAGGGACAAATGGACTCTTTAGCAGCGTGTCTTGAGCTATTATGTTGGCTGTTGTCTGAACCTGCTGCCCTCCTCTGCAGCAAGTCGTGGAGGAGGGAATTTCCAGCCCCTCCTGAGAGGTCCCAGGCATCCAGTCATCGGTTGGGATGGTGCAGCAGGGCAAGCGGTGAGTTGTTGTGGGAAGGAGCTCCTTGCTCCGTGTCAGCCCCATGTGGTGTCACTGCGCTGGGGAACGCTTCTTCCCATCCTCTTCCTCTCCCCTCCTTTCTCGTGCACGAACATGCACAAAGAGCTGAACGCGCTGGCCCTATTGCAGAAGAAATTCTCACAATACTGTGAGGAGGCCACGTTTTGCTCTGGCCAGCTGGGAACTGCATAATTACTGCTGGGAGCTTGGTTTGCATTTCCAGTGCAGCTCTTTAGGAGTTGCTTCCTTGGTGTTCAGCACGCGGACACGTGCGAGCCTTTCCCACTGCAGCAAGCAGGGCTTTGGATGGGCCTCTTTCTGGGTCCTTGTACATCCTGGCCAGAATTCCCATCCTGCAGTGAACCCCTCAGAACACACCCTTGTTGTGCCCTGACAGCTCGGTCGGTGCTCTGGGTGTCCCTTGGTGTCCCCCGGGGTGTCCCTGGGCCCGGGCTGCCCGCGCGTTTGGTGTGGCTGCGCGGGGAGAGGAAATGCCAGCGGGTCCCAGCACAGCGCATCGAAAAGGTCAACGTCGTAGAGCGTGTGGCTATGATTCATAGAGACTTTAAGAGTCTAATATTTCATCTCATGACAAAGATTGTAATGAGAAGGGAAAAATGGCACAACGTTAATTCATCTTGGTGACAAACACCGGAACGGGAGGGGCAGCGAGCGAGCCGCGGACGCTGGGGCTGCGCGCGCGCCCTCGTGCCGCAGCGGGACGCGGGCCCCGGCGCTGGCGCGGAAGGGCAACGCTGAAGCCCCCAACCCGTGCGCGAGGCCTGCGACGTGTGAGCACGAGTAAACAGGCATTCCTGAATCCTGTGCTGTGGGAGGCTGCAGTTTCACACTCCCTTGGCACAGCCCCAGCTCTGCTGCGGGCAGGGCCGTGTCCCCATCCCTGTAGCTGTCACGGGTGCCCCAAGGTTTCCAAGTGACCAGACACTTTGTGCCCCTCTGTCTTTGGCCGACGGTGCTGCCCCCCTCCCACGAACTGCCTGGGTTGTGGTTAAGGGCCCAGAAAGGCTTTGGAGTCTCATAGGAAGGAGCACTTTGCAGAGGCCTGGCCTAAGCCGAGGGGCCTGGGCCCCACACGGCATCTGGCATGTCCCTGGAGTGGGATAGTTTCCCTGCCCGGGAGCAGGGACCTGCTGCGGGATGGATGGCAGCTTGGCAGGAGCAGCTCTCACCCGTCAGCCTTTCCCTTCCTTTCCCCCCGTGCTTGCGACTGCAGAACTTCCTTCAGGCAATGGAAGCAATTTACTTACTTAAGTAACATTAGGAATGTATTTAATGTATATTTAACGGTGTCACAGTGCAATTTAGCAGCTGGAAACAAGGAGCAAATCAGCACCATGTGACATACCAGCTCTTAATGGCCCATCCACAAGCGCTCCATGGAGCGTAGTTTAAGAACTACTGTTTTATTCTGCGCCTTAAAGAAATCCTTGTGATTAAAACCCCTCCCTCTGTCTCGCACGCGCGTGAGCAGCCGCCGGGGAGATGTGAATGCCCATGGCCAGGAGCCAGGAAAGGGCACACGAGTGGGGAATGGAGCAGCATCCCGCCTGTAGCTGCGGGAGGAACTTGGACGTTCAGGAGTTTAGATAAGCGAGAGGAATCGGGGAAAGCAGAGTGATCGCCCACCCAAACCTAGTCAGGCTTCCCGAGCTTGCGGGGTGCCGCAGGGCTGCTGGGTGAACACGGCGGCCGAGATAACTTCTACCCAGAGGGTAAGAGATTAAAGCGCCCAGTCGCTTTCGTGCTGGGAAGCTGCTTTGGTTCATTCTTAACTAACCCACCTGCCTCCAGTTTTTCTACACCTGAACAAGTCTATAACTCCAATAGTCAAGAGAGTGTCTTCAAGTTTATTAAGAGATACAGTTCATGTGTTTTAGACTTCCTTGCAGAGTGAGAAACAGGAGCTTTTTGCTTTGTTTAGAAAAAAAAACTCCTGAGAGGAAGGTATGTTCCCTGAATTGCACTGTTCTTCTGAAGACTGTTTTAACTCTGGCTATTTAAATTGCATTTGATCCCAGAAGATGTCACGCTGACTAGACACCGTGGTTGCTTGATTTGTGCAAGCTGCACTCGCTTCCCGGACGGAGTTGGGAGGATTGTTATTTAGCCAGACTCTAGTTAGATGCGGTGCCGGGCTCTTGTCTTTCCCCACCAATCTGAGAAGTGTTCGGGCTGATTAAGAATATTCAAGCTCCTGCAGCATGGCAGACATGTATAAAATCATAATTTATATTCTCATTTGAAATTAAGTTTTAGTGGAAAATGCCTATCAGTCTTACTTACTGAGAAGAAAGAGCTTTTTCTGCAGCTTTATAGCTGTAACAATATGCAGATATGTTTTACTTTTCATTCTAGGGAAATAGGGCTTAGAATGTAGAGGGTGTTTTGAATTTACCGAGTCAGAAGGGATAAGCTCATGGCTTATTTTGTGTCAGTAGTGAACAGGAAAAAATTGCTTCTCATACTTCCATTTGTCACTTACTTTGTATTTTCGGCAATTAAGGGGGGCTGATAGTCAAAGCGACTTTAAAAATGACACATTTATCCTCTCCCAGTGACTCCTGTATCAAATTTTCTCTGATTATAAATCAGGAGCTGATTTCTGTCGCTGGCAGCGCTGCGGCTTCGCCCCGGGAGCCGGCGCCGCGAGCAGCCTCCCCTGCGCTCCCATGCAGCGCGGCTGCCGGTGGGAATGGGGCGCTGGGAACGTGTCCGACGGCACTCGGCTCCCGGCGGGATAACACCAGGCACTGCTCGGACACCCTGGACACGAGCGCGGGAGCAGCCACCACCCCAGCAGCAGCACTGGCGCGGGAGAGACGGGCTCAGCGATAAGGGAAAGGTCTGACGGAGAAAAGCGACCTGGAGCCGCTCTCCCATCCTTGAGGCGCCGACGGGGCATCCCGCGGCCACGTGGCAGCCTGTTGTTAATTCTGGAGTCCCTCTTTATGGGCAGCTTGCAAAGTCTGTTCAACGGGGCAGTTTGCAGAGATGTACGGCAATGGTGAGGCTGTAATTGCGCCTTGCAAGAAGACCCGCGCCAAATCCTGCGCCGCCGCTCGGAGGAGCTGGGAACTTGGGCTCCACGTGCGCATCTCCGCTCCCGCGACACGTGCTTGTTGTGTGGCTGCTTCTCCCTGCCTCTCCCTCGGGTTTTGCTGTTTGTCTGTGTGTTTTCCATCCACGTGGGGTCAGAGCCTGTGCCGACGGGCTGGCTCCCGCCTCGAGCCGCCTCTCCAAGCTGGAGAGCAAAGCAGGGCCGAGCGGAGCGGCGTGGGCAGGAGCGGAGGCGCTCAGCGCAGACACCACCTGATGGGCACGCAGCTAATTTAAGATAAAGGAGGCAATCTGCTCTTAATTCCTTTAGCATACGCTTATGGTTCGGTGGTGGCGTTCGAATACACAACATCTGTTGTACTAGCATTAACAGTTATATTTTTATCTGCCTTGACTGCTGTATAATATGAGGTTTATTTGATTTATTTATTTTAATGGGACGGTGCAGAAAGCATGTTGGCCTTTGAGCAGACACAGGACACGCGCTAGGATGTCAGGGCCTTGGTATTCTTGATTCAAGGGGCTTGAGCATAAGCACGTGGGAGAAATACCTCCGGGTACAGCCCTTCCTCCCTGGAAAAGAAGCATTCAAGACTTTTCTACCTCTCCTGAGGTACTGAGGTCAGCAAAAGCACCTCCTGCCTCTCGGCCAGCCCTGCCCATGGGAGGCCTGTGGTACGTGGGGTTTGCACGGGGTATCTGCTCCCGTGCTGCAAGGTGCCCGTGGCTGAGCAGCCTCGTGTTCCACCTGACAAGTTATTTTGCCTCAATAGTCTCCTGAAAAAAAAAATGCACGTGCACAAGGAGAAAGGAAAGCCTAGCCTATGCAACCTTGGGATAAGCTTTTCCAAGAGCTTTTAAGTTGTCTCAGCAGCAGAGGGAGGTAAAGCAGGGTCCATGAAGAGCAGCAGCAGCTTGCGAACAACCCGTTGGTGGAGGTGCTGCGTCTTTGCCGGTGCTATTCGAATCATCTGGCTTTTTAAAAATAAAATGGCTATTTATTTTGGGCCGCATCTCCCAGCTACCCGATCTGTCAGAAGTCATACATAAAAATATCCTTTCTTCCAGGGAGAGCCATTCATCACTCAACCAGTAAATATTACTCACTCCATTGACGCTGCTGTGATTATATTTTCTCTTTGAGTGGCTGGTAGCGCTGGGTATAAAAGGCCTGTTTGTTTCTGGCAGGGATGGGCCCTGTCTCCAGGAGCTCCGTTGTTTGCAATGGGTCGCTGCCGTTTGCACAGCTGCGGTGCCACGTGTGGGGCGGCCCGGGAGCCTCTGCCCTCCTCGCTCTGGGGCTCCCGGGGAGCCTCCAGACCTGCTGCAGTGGGCCACAAAGTTGGCACTGCCCCACTCAGAGGCACAATGGGACTTCCTGGGGCACCAGAAATTTGGAAAGAAACCCCCATGGCAAAGGGGGCTCAGCTTGAGCGCAGTGACTCTTACCAGGCGAGTAGTGTGGTGGGGGGCCTGAGCTCTGCCCTGCTCTTCAGCATTTCACGAGCTGTCCAGGGAGGACAGTGAAACCCCATGTAAAGTGGAGTTACAGTTTGCATTATAAGAAGCTCCCAACCCTGCCCTCCGTCCCTGTGTGCTCCTGGGATGTGCCCCGCTGGGCAAGGAGCAGCCCGTGGAGATGCCACAGCCCTCAGCACTGCCTGTCCCAGACAACCCCGCAGGTGGCTCATTAATTACAGTGAATCCTTAATTAATCAAGGGGCATCCTCAGTGAGTGTGCCCAGAGGCCGCTCAGCTCAAGTGTGACCCTGCAGCCCGAGTTTTGATGCATTTTGGGGACAAAATGCCAGGGAATGCCCTGAGCTGCTTCCTTCCTTGGCCACCTCTCCTCTTTGGAGCTGCTGTTACAGTCCAAAGCTCTTCCACTGTTGACCAAGGATTTCCCACCATGTGAACAACTGCAGCCCAGGGGTCACCCCAAAATGTGGCGAGGTACAGTGTGACTGGGGAGCTGCTTTAATGCATTTCCATGGCTTTTATGGAAAACGATCTGCATCCCTGTACGGAAAGGCGAGCGCGCAGTGTTACAGATGTGCTAAGTCATGGCTGCTGGAGGAAAATAAAATTGAGCTTAAAATCAGCTCTTCAAAGCTACAAGCAAAGCGTTAAGTGAGATAATCTAAGGCTCTGAAGTTTTGCTGAGATCCACTTATCCATTATCTTTAAATTAGGAACCACCTGTTCTTCATAACTGTCTGTCTGTATGAATGAGGCGCTCGGAGCTTAATTAAGTAGCAGGCGTGGGTGGAACAGGCTTCCCAACAGCAGCAATATTATTAATGGACATCTATATTGAAGTTCTTTGCATTTTTGAAAGGCTAATTATAATGTAAATTTAGTTTTAAATTATTGCTTTGCTGTGGGATGGGAGTTGTCATTCATTATTAGGGTTTTTTCAGAGCCCGGGAAAACATTGCTTTGGCTGCATAAACACTCTGCAGTCTCTTATTTTTTCCCCCTAATTTATACTTTTTGCTCATGGTTCAATATGCTCTGATATATGCCCACATCTCTAGTTTCATTATGTTTATAGCCTTTCATTTGATTTCTGCCCTGCGACTTTGTAGGGTTCTGAGGAAATGAAAGGTTCCTTGGAAAGAAGCTGAAAACGGGAAATTTCGGGTGGTCTTTTGTGTGCAGTGCCGCGAGTGGTGGAGAGCAGCTTTGAGCTTAGCCCTTGGCTGCTCACGAAGGGGTCTCATGGGCCTGTGAGGGAAGGGAGAGGTAGGGAGCTGTCCCACCTGCAGCCCTAGGAGCCGACCTGCCCGCGGGCGCCGCGGCAGAGCAGCGGGCTGGGCGCAGCAACGCTTTCATTCGCTCCGGGGTGTTGGATGGAGCGGTCGGCGCCCGGAGGCGCAGCCCGGCCGCCCGGGGTCACTGCGAGGCTGGGCCAGGAAACAGAACCAGCTCATCCCGCGCTGACCGCCTCCAGACCCGTCAGCCAGAGGTCACGGGTGGAAGCAACAGGAAAAGCGACGGTGTCTGGTCGCGTCCGAGCGACCTGCAGAGCCGGGTAACTCGATTGCAGGCATGGAGCCCCCCGCCTGCTCCTTGACTCAATTAGAGGTCATTAGCAGAGCGCGAGGGCGGCCGGCACCAGGGAGCCGCGGAGCATCTGCCGGGCCCAGGGGGGTCCGGCATCTCCCTCTTTCCTGCTCCCCAACGGCAAATCCCTCCTGGAGCTGTGTGTCTGGACAGGGCCGTTCCACGGGGGCAGAGACATTTCCCTCCCTTTACTTAATTCCCTAGTCCAGCTAAGGATGTGTTCTATGAAATTGCAGAAAATAGGAGTTTTTCATTTTAACCATTTTTTTTCCCCTTAGTCTTTTGCCTGTTTTTTCCTATGTACTAGGAGGTCTCACCCCATGCTCCTGTGCTGTGCAGTTATTCCCGTCTGTGTTATTAAAACTGAGGAGGAATGCCTCCAGGTGAAAGGAGACTTATTAGTATGTTAGGTCTTGGCTCTCATTTATGTGCTACAGTTTGAGAATGATGTTAACTCACATTTCCCTAGTAGAATGAAAAGGTGCATGTAAACTGCAGAAAAATCTGCCGCTTAGCAAATAAGGCCAGTTTGTTTTATTTGCACTCTTTGAAGTAGAAAGAGCGATTAATATTATTAAATTATCCTAAGCCCATATATTAGTATAAGCTATTCCATGACAGCAGCTTTTGGGAGGGAGTTATTAAAGAAGCGATTACTCTGCCCTCAGTTTGCCTAGCGTCGTGTAGCTCCGTTCCGTGCCCTGCTTTGTTTGGGAACGTCTTTGCAGGCTGGCGTTGAAGCCCTAGGTCTGAGATCTGTCCGTAGCTTTGCCAAAACGTAGGAGCTCTGTTTTCCAGAGTAAGGTATCAGGGGAAGGACAGGGAGGAGGGCATTCTTGTGCTGGGAGGGGGCAGGTGCCCGCTTTATAGTGCTGTAGTGTTTGATGTTTATTGGGTTACCCGGCACTGGGGACATGGAGGGGCGCGTTCTCCGCCGGGGAGCGAGTTGCTGCCGTGTGGCATGGGCTTTGCCAGCCTCTCACCAGCAATAACCATGAGCAGTCGATTAGGGCTCTGCCCCGCAATGCACCCCTGCCCTCACGGCACCCTGCCCTCCTGTGCGCCCCGTCGCGCGTGGGGAAAATGGCTTTTCCTGAGGCCCTGCATAAAGGGATGCCCGCCCGGGGCGGGTTCCTCCAGGCTCACGGCTTCAGGCTTAGTTATGCACCCGCTCTGGTGTGTTTTAGTGGCTGCAGCTAATCCAGTCCTCCACAGTCGCGGCACCCTCAGCAGCTCTGCAGCCGTGGCACAATGCCAGGCGCTTGGTTCAGGCGGATAAATTTGCATCTGTAAATGTATGGGAAGACTGTAGCTGAAGAAAATGGTGAATTCAAGAAAATATGTTCACAACTAGGGCTGGATGAATAATTGATTTTTTTTTTTCATTTTGTCAGCCAGCTTATTTTTAATTGATTTATATCAGACTTACTGTCCTGCTTAACAAAATTACTTCTTTTCTCTTTCCCCAAATTTCACTTAGTTCGATTAAAAGAAAAATCAATCTGTAAAAAGAGCAGAGTGAGTGAGATTGAGAAAACTGTAGGGGGAGGATACAGGGGTGATTTTTAAAAATATTATTATTTATTCTCCTCCTTTTGCCATAGCTTGGTGTTTAAGACGGCTCGCCCAGGGGCCAGGCGCCTCGTACCCATCCCTGGCTTCTATCCCTGGCTTCGGGGCCACAGCACCAGCTACTTGTTTCCCTTGGGTGTTTTCCCCTTGAATAAGCAGACAAAAGGGATGCGAGGGCCGCGTCGTCCCGGGGAAGAATCGCCCTGTCAAGTGCATGATCATCAGCCGAGCAAAGCCCGGGGGCCCCGCGCAGGCCAAACCCAGTGTGCCGAGCACTGCAGCGGGCGGCCGAGACCCTGCTCTGTTGGGCTGGTGCTGGAGGCTCCCTGCATTTGCTCTCCCCCGTCGGGGTTGCATCCTGGCTATTCCTCGTCCCGCTGCGTCATCCCAACCTTTGGGTGCAGGGCTGCTAACGTCTTACCCGAAGGGGCTCCGGAAGGTGGGTGAGGGGAGCAACAGGCACATGCCCTGCTGCTCGGATGCTGAGCGTGCCTTCCTCCTTATTTGCTTTCTAAGCACTGCCTGGCATTTTTGTCACCCCTTTAGCTGACAGTGCGTTTTCAGGTTGCGCGGCCTCCAGACAGCGCGGGAGACGAATGTTGGGAAGATGCCACGCTCTGACAAAATGCAAGGAAAGCATTGGAGAAGCAACCGAGCACATCCGTGATGCTCCGAGCTACAAGCAGAGACATCCTCGTCCTCGGGGAGCGCGGGATGAAGGCCGCTGGCCTCGTTGGGCAGCACGAGCCCTGGAGAGGGTCGCCCCGCTCGCCCCAGGGCTGCCCCGTGCACCCAGGTGACCTGTGTCCCAAGCAAAGCTCCTCCCTGCCAGCACAGCCCTGGCCTTGGGCTCTTCCTTGGCACTGTGGAGGAGCCAGGCATCACCTAGGGAAAGTGTAAGGGAAAAGTCTGTAAAAGCTGCCGGTGCTTCAGCCATGAAACCTGGGGGAGCCCTTGATACAAGGAGAATAGGCTGACTTAAAAATCTTGAAGCAGCAGTTTTAAATTATTTGCAATGTAGTGTTAAAAGTCCAGCTGGGGCACTTCTGAGCTCAGTGGAGGATGGAGTCTATTTTGACTTGCAGTTGCCTCAAAAAGCTGCTCGTTTTCTAGCAGCCAGTTCAGGAGCGTGAGGCCATGCTCCAGTGATGGGGTCCTCAGATACTCCAGTGAAGCCGGTCCTGGCACGTCCATCTCCGTGCTGTTTATTTACCTGCTCCCCGCTGCGCTCATGGTGATGGCATCTGCGCACCAAGCAACTCCGATGGAGCAAACTCCAACCGAGTGCCTACTGCAGCGGCCCAGACTCTTCGTGTTTATTGTGTCTGTTGCTGGGTAAGAGCCGCTGTGACTGGAGCTGTGAGATTTTCCATGGGAAGACAAGTCCTGCACTTCCAGTCCGTGCCCGGGGGAGCAGGGAGCCGGAGGTGTCCGTGTGCTGGGGCTCTCCCGGCACCTTGGCAAGCGCCAGTGGAAGCGCATCCCACACGGAGCTGTCGGGGCCACCAGCAGCGGTATTTTGCAGTACTAATAGTGATCATTTGGTGCTTTTAATGCTGAATCCAAACAAAGTAATTACGGCCAGATCAAAATCTATTTTTAAAAACACGAATGGGCTGTGTGGAGCGAAAGAAAGCAGCGTGCGCCTGCCTGCTTGCGTCTTTGCTTACAGATCTGGTGGGTGGATTTAATTCCCCAAGCCTGGCAGGGGCCAAAAGGGAGCTGCTTGCTACTGCAGAAGTCAAGGAAGCTCCAAATGCAACCACAAAAACAGGAGGTTGTCAGGGGCTGCTTTCTGATCGAAACTGTTGAGGTTTTCAGGTCAAAGAGACCAACTAAGTTCTGCTGCTTTGGGTAAGTGATAGATTTGCCCTGGTGCCTCCCAAGCCTTGGCCAGAATTGCTGTTACTGAGTTTTAAGAAAACCAAGCTCTTCCCGTGTGAATTTTTGCCCGAGAAGCTACAGGATATGGTTTTAATGGATAACACTGAAGAACATTTGCTTGAATTGCCATGCCCCTTAATTATTTCCTAATTACAATAAGATGAAATCGTGCGTAGGATTTTATTTCCAGTCCTTATTGATCTCTGCAATGTGTGTAAGCATGTCGGGGCAAAATCATTTCAGATGAAAAATATTATCTATTATTAAGCAGCATGTCTTGTTTTAAATATCAATATTATGGCCTCTGGCATGAGCTTGGTGTTCGCTAGACCCATCCTTGCTGTTGCTCCGTCTGCTTTCTGAACCCACCAGCCCTCCACAGACACTACATTTCCCCTGCACAGAAACCATCGTCGTGATTTATCCCCCGCAAATCCCTCCAGCTTTGCATTGGGCTGGTAGGAACACTGGGTTTGTGCTTGGCCCTGCTGATCTCTGCCCTCCCCTTTCTCCTTCAGCGCAGGAGATCGCGAGGGTGACGCTCCCCTCGCCTTGGAAGTAGCAGCCAGCAAAGGGCTGGCGGGCTCGCTTCGCCCATGCCTTGCGTGGCCTCCTTTCCCCTTCCTAAATGACGGGAATTCCTAGGAGCAGCTTGTGGGCTGGGGCTGTCAGGAAGCTTCAAGAAGATGTGGGTGACGTTGGAGCTAAACCCCCTCAGAAGGAGGCGATGCTACAAGGGGGCTGCTGCGCCGTCCTACACAACCCTGCTCAAAGGCTGGTGTGATTTTCCACTGTAGAAAAAGAGCAAAACTTGTAGCTATTGTTTGAAAGAGAAAGAAACTCCAGCCCTCCAGCAATAGGGGAGATAGAGTTTTAAAATAATTAAAGAACAAGCCCTCTTGAAGACCTTGAACTTTGTTGACACAAGTTGTTGTTTGTTCTCTTACCCAAGATAGATCTGAAAGAGCCTGCAATTACTAATAAATCACCTGCAATGTTGAGCAATTACCAACAATGCAACCATAAAGCAGTGCAATAACTAAATAATTATGCAGTTGCTGGGAGAATAGGTTATTGGGCACAATTGGAAAGGAAGGGGAAATAGGTGAGACTACAAAACCCAGGATATGAGATGCCACAGGGGTAGCAGGAAGGTAACGCTTTGCAGCCCTGCTGAGCAGCCGCGTGTGCTTGGGGCCCAATTCCAGCCTGAGGGAAAGTCAGGGCAAGTTTTAACTTCCGAGAGGGGGGTTTTTAATAGGAGGGTTAATCTGCCTTTCAAAGCATGGGACATGGGAACTGCCCAGGCAGCCCTGAGAGCGCCGAGTCCCTCCATCCTGCTGGAGGGCAAGAACATCGCTGCTCTGTTATCTCCTGTGGCAAATTCGGGATTACACCAGAAACATCTGGGGGAAACATCTGCCCGAGCGAGGCGCCCGTGGCAGGAGAGGTGCTAGAGGAGCCGGTGCGAGGTGCCGCTGCCTGCCCGCCTTCCCCCGCTGCCTTCCGTGTTGCTCCCTCCTTGGGAAGGGAGCTTGGATTTTGGAAGGCTGTTGGGAAACACCGTGGACCGCCATGGAAACAGAAGGAGCGCTATGGACTGCGAAAGGAAGTGTATCTGTTGATCCAGAAATCGTAGCGGGAAGATTTGGGCTATGCACGAGGATTAGGGGCCATCTGGAAAATGGATCATGCGAGGAACGGCCAAACTCCGAGGCGGAGGGCTTAGCACGCCTGACCCAGATAGCTCCGTAGGCACCGGTTGTGTGAGCGGAGCGGCTCAGATTGACGGTGGAGCCATGGAGATCTGGCATCCCTGCAGGGAAAAACAGGAGCACACTCGGTGGGCAAAGGCTCTGGCAAAGAGTCAGGCTGCTCTAATTCCCTGCTGGGCTGCAGGAGAGGTTGATCAGTGGTTGTGGGGACTGCAATTGCAGTGAGTGTCCCCCCATGCTGCTCCAGCCCGAGGGCCCTCATCCTTCCCGCTGGGAAGCAAATCCTTTTCCTCCAGGGAGCAAACGGATAAAACTGCCTTTTGCATCTGTAGCTGTTGTTACTGGGCAGTGTAAAAGAGCCTGGAAAGAAGAAAGGGTAGAGGCAAAAGAAAGGAGCAGGAGATGGAGGACTGGTGAGAGGCTATTTCAAAGACTGCTCCTTCAGTTGTGATGTAGGAGGTTTTGTCACGGGTATTGTAAATGCCAAAGTAAACATTTTAAAATTGCACATAATAATTAAAATTATAATGCTGGCTGGGTTACAGCAAGTATAAATGTTGGTGTTAGCAACCAAAAGCCATGGCTGCAAACAGAACAATTGCTGTAAGCCACGTACGTATGAAACAAAGTGGAAGAAATGAGCTCTAAATGCTGGAAGTAAACACAATCTGGAAATGCCATACTATTAAATAGGAACCAGTGCTGGCCCTTGAAGACCTGCTTTTTTTTTTCTTTCTCAGCTAATCAAAGGCCAGATTGTGCCTGCAGGCGCAGCTCGGAGCAAGGAGAAGGAGTAAATTGCACTGCTGCAGGAACAGCCTCGGGCGGGAAGAGCGGCGAGGCCGGGCCGTGTCCCAGGAGCTCAGGCCAGGGGCACCGCTCAGGAGCTGGGAGCAGCATCCCGAGGAGCATCCCAGGTACCACGGTGCTTAGCTTGCATCTGGGCTTAACTCCACATCAGAAATAATTCGATGGATGCCAGAATACTCGCCCCAATCTCCTGTCAGCCGTGTCGCAGAGGGGCAGGCCCTGTTTCCCTCCCCAGCTCCAGAGCAGGGTTATTCGAACACACTGATGGAGTTTTGGGCCCAAACATCCTGGTGCGGCCGAGGTGGAAGTCAGACGACTTTGGGCAGGCTCCGCGCTTCCGTAAGCCCAGTTTAGTGCTCGCGCTGTTCACAGGCTGAGAGGTGAGCAAGGGGACTCGTGGGAAGACTCGGGAGGTGGCAAAGCGGGAAGGGGACCCCAGGAGGGGATAAACCTGTCGCGGGGCTCACAGCACCTCTGCCACGGACAGACTGAGGCTGGAGAGAAGCAGCCCAGGCTGACACTGTCCAGGTGCACACAGCACACTTTGCAAAGGCCTTTGAGATATGAGAAGAGAAATAAGAGAGAAATCTGAGATTGCATCTACCTACACTTTTAAGTTAGCTTCAAAAGGCTCTTTTCTTTCTTTCCAGAAGTCGTAGAGATGGTATCTATCTGTTTACCTTACTTTGTGGCTGAGGATGCATTTTAAAGAAGTCTCTAAACATACAACTTTGGTACATAGACCCTCCCTGGGGTTGCATTTAGATGCTCCTTCCCCTCCAGATCTTTCTGAACGTGCCTTTTTTTTTTTTTTCCTGTGGGATTGATTTCTGCACCTGCCAAACTTTCAGGGATGTCGGTTCCCTTTGGGCATATTTAGACAGAGCCATCCCCTATCCAGACCATAAACAGAGCCTGTTATCAACAGCCCTTACACGTATTTAGCTACAATCATTACCTCTTTGCGCACAGACTTTCCCCTCTCTGCTGCAGGCTGGGGTTTGACCCTCCCTCCAGCTCCTACATCTGAGCCCTTCTTCATATGCGTATTATGTAATGGATTGTATATGTATTATACATTTAAATGTCTATATTTTGAATGTATATTTAAATATATATCGTGTCCACGTGTGTAAGGTTTCTCAGAAAGCACAGCCCAGGCCGGGAGCAGCGGTGAGGGCCGCGAAGGGCGGCCGCGGTCCGGGTCAGCCCGGGCTCTGCTCCCCATCCGATCGAGCACTTTCATTGCGGCGTCGCTGTGGGTGCCCTGCTGGCTGTTCAGCCACGCTGCTTACCCAACACAGAGATTAAAAAAAGAAACCAATCTTTGCCGAGACGGATCGATACCGTTACCCGAGCAGAGAGACAGCGCGAAGGGGGCTGAGGATGGCACCGCCGCTGTGCGCCCACAGGAACGTGGCTCTGCAAGGCTGCGCCAGCGTCCTCTCATTTGTTATTTCAACTTGAAATTAGGTTTGAATTAAACCTTCTCAATAACGTGATTTCTTATAGGGGTTGTAAATAGATTTTTGTGTATTGTTTTTTGTTTAAATTCTACTCCTGTTCCCAAGAACATTTGTTAGTTTGCTTTCCCCTTTATTCGCCAGCTTCGTACCACTGAGACCTTGGCAGCGAAAGTAGTTTTATTGATTTTCATTACCCAGGCTAGGAGAAATGCAAAATATAAACAGCAGGAATTATGACCTTTCTTTGCTTTTAGTAATTGAAGGGTTTACTGGTAACAACATTCAGTAAGCAGCAAACAAATACATTCTAAGGTGTTATTGGAAAAAAAAGTTTAAAAAAATTACAAATCAGCTCTCCAGAAATTGTGACTTAAATGATAAAGCTTTTTTCTTTTCCTCTGGTTTGACTTTATCCCCAGATTCAGGCTGGCTTGATGTCCAGGAATGGATGATTACGATGCCTGTAAGAGCAACAACCTTTTAATGTTCTTTTTTGGGGGCATCTTTGGGACTGTAACTTGAGCTTAAAACTGAATGTATCCCCTTGCCAGGTTTGTAGGTGGTAGGAGAGTGTGCTCGGGGAGGATCTTCCTTGGCAGCCGTGGCTACTGATGTCAAGGAGTTAAATGCCTAACGGGTGATGATGCAGGAAAGAGGCGCTGCTCAGAGCCAAAAATTAAAGGTCAAAGCTTGTGTTGTCTTGTCAGCAGCAAAAGCAGGAAAATTTCCTTTGTGTTTTTAGGCAAGTTGCTTAACCAGTCCAAGTCTGCTGGCGCGACACGCGCGAATCTTCACTGGCCTTTGCCGACTGTTTTGCCATCCCTGGCTAAGATCATCACTGACAAAAATGCAAAGCATTTTAATCATCTGGCTGCGGTTCCCTCTGGTAACAGAGACACTGTAGGGGCCGTGGGGTATAGAGAAAACGTGAATTTAGACCTCTTAAATGGCACATTGCATAGGCCACGCAGCAGGCTGCCCAGGGCTGTTGCATGGGCACCTCTTTCTGTGCCAGTTTTCTCTTTTTACTGCTAGCTTTCCACTGGACTCACAGGCTGAAATGGCTCGTGGAGGAACTCAAGAAGCAACAGCTGGGGAAGGAGGAACACGATGGTGGAGCCTCCCCCAGCACAGAGCTGCTAAATCTGCTCCCTCCTCTCGGGAAACCGATATGTAAACACTCAATGCACACGATGGCTACGCAGGATCACTGATGTGGGAATGCTGAAGCTCGGCCGCCTGCCAAGCGCTGTACGGTGGTATCGAAACCAGAAGCAGCAGTCTGTGGCCTTGGTGCACCATGCCCGCCCCTGGACCAGCGTGGGCATTAAACTAGATTACAGGGCTGATTCCCCATTTCTGCTGATTTTCTGGCTTATGCAGAACTGATTTGGCTGAAAGCTAATCTGGAAAAAAGAAGAAGAGGAATCAGCTTTCCATGCTGCCCCGTTGCACAGACACACTGCAGCGGGGATGGGAATGGAGAGGACTGGGAGGCCAGGGAGCCTCCATCCTTTTCCGGGGGCTTGATGACCATCAAGTGAAGGATGGTTTAGATCTCTGCAAAACCTAGGGCCAGCTCGCGGGTACGGCCAAGCTTTTCTGCTTGGAGGGCTGTGCAGCCTGCACCTCCGGGGTGGTCGCAGGTAAAACCCCACAGGGAGGTGTTGGCTGCTCCGAGCAGCTTCAAAGCAGCCCGGGCTGTTTGGGAGCGAACACGCAGCGCGCCCACAACACAGCGAGGGCGCGTGTTTGCGCTGCCCTGCCCAGCTTCCAAACACGCGCTGCCAGGCCATAAACACCCAGGGGATTGCTCCGCAACCTTTCCTCCCTGCCGTTGTCGGCGGGCGATAATTAAATATGGTCTCGGTTTCGGTGAGACGCTTGGCGTGCGCGCTCAAAGAAAACCCTTTCTCTCCTGCCCAGGATTTCTGAAACAACCTATCAGTGCATGCTGTGCACCCTGTACATGGTGCAACCTGCTTCACGTATGGAGTGGGGCCCAGGATTGTTTTAATTTCCTCCAGCTGCTCTAACAGAAGACACTCTCTGTTGTCAGACCCAGTCCAGCTCTCGTCACCTGCACTTGTCAGGGTTTGAGGAAACAAACTGCCATCGTTTTTTTCCTTTGAATGTGTCACACATTGCTCATGAGCAGCAAGAGGAACATCCCGGCCCTTAGCTCCACGGTGACGTTTGGATGTGGAAGGCCCTGTGCTCCGCAGCGAGAGCCGCACGGGGAGCGCGGGCAGCACGAGGCCGCTCCGGCCGCGGCCTCCCGCTCAGCGCGGCCGCTGCCCTTGGCTCCTTCCCCAGGGCTTCCGCAGGGAAGCCGGCTGCAGGGGTGACGGCTCCGCAGGGAAGCCGGCTGCATGGGTGACGGCTCTGCAGGGAAGCCGGCTGCACGGGTGACGGTTCCACAAGGAAGCCGGCTGCATGGGCCACGTCTCCGCAGGGAAGCCGGCTCCATGGGTGACGGCTCCGCAGGGCTGCTGG
Source organism: Rhynchotus rufescens (assembly GCA_032273925.1). Taxonomy (NCBI): domain Eukaryota; kingdom Metazoa; phylum Chordata; class Aves; order Tinamiformes; family Tinamidae; genus Rhynchotus; species Rhynchotus rufescens. The sequence continues at coordinate 222 of JAVCKT010000790.1, read as the reverse complement.
GGAGAAGGTGCTGGGCCCGGCGCCACCTGTGCGTGCCTGGGGGCGGCCGGCACCCCCTTCCCGTCCCGTCCCGTCCCGTCCCGTGCCGTGCCGTGCCGTGCCGTGCCGTGCCGTGCCTGCCCCGCTCCGCCCGCCGGGCCCCCCCGCGGCTGTCGCGGCTTCGAGGCGCGGGCGCCGCGCGGCGCCTTTAAGAGCGGCGCGGCCTGCGCTGCCCGCGCCGAG
>JAVCKT010000789.1:0-10881 GCA_032273925.1 Rhynchotus rufescens | reverse complement strand
ATTGCCTAGAAGACTTAATTGAATGTTTTTTGATCAGGGAAACATGCACAACACCTCTTTGCCCTATCTATATTTGTAGTACTGATGACTGAAAACAGATCAAGTTTCCATAATTTTAATTTTGTAAAATGGTGGTGATCAGTAGCATTCATTTCATGGGACATTTCTTATGTAGTTTTATAAAGTAAGTTGCTAAACATTTTCACAACAGGCAATGCTTAATATAGAGATACTTGAGTCATATTAAGAAAAAAGAGGGGAGGTGGCAGGTGGAAGAGAGAAATCTAGGGCTACCACCTGTTCCATGCCCATGCCAAGAAGAAACAAAAAATTTGTTCGGGAATGCACAGAAAGGATGGGAATTAGTCTTACTTAATAGTAAGTTAAGTCCAGTATCTGTGATCAGACAGCTTACGTAGAAAATAGACAAGTCTTCTAGGGAAATGGATTTTGAATTTCCTCAATTCCGTCAAGTCACACTATATTTAATGAAGAATATCATACGAATGCTGAGATATTTACATTTAGACTATGCTTATGTTGAACATCTCTCTGATGTCCAGCATGTCAATCTAAAGCTGCTTGCCTAATGCCATTGATATAGACTTGAGTGAAGGGGAAAGAAAAAAAAAGTAGATCAACTCCCTCTGAAAATCTCTGACTTTGTTACTGCTTAGAGTTAGTAGATTAACTAGTATAATCTGATCTTCTAGTGCTATTCCTTATTAATACCATCAGACCTCTGGAATCAAGTGTTACTTCTGAGGCAACTGAACAACATTATAATATTTTACAATAATGATCACCTTGAATATCTTTATCTAAAAACAAAACACTGGATCTTCTCAGTATTTTGAAATTAGAGTTGAGCTCAGAATTTTGAAAGTGAGAAGCACGTCTGAGTGCATTCTGAACAGTGATTACACATATAGAAAAAAACTATGGTAAAACTGTCTAAAGTATGTTTTTTTCACCCCAGTCTTTTTACAAAATATTAGATAAAATACTTGTCAAAGCCTTACCTGTAACCGCTGGACATCATCTATGCATTGTTTCTCTGCTTCTAGGATTGCAGATTTCAACTCTGAGTTTGGAAAGAAAACACATTTTATGAAAAGATATTTGAACATGTGATAGAGTTAAAATGTTAGCTGTTCTACCTTAAGTTATCCATTTAAAATTAATCAAACAGGCTGCATACACAAAGCAAACTATCTCAAATTTCAGTTTGTAACGTGATTCAATTTGCAGTGTGTATTTAATACGATTCAGAATTAAATGGTATTATAGAAGCATACAAAACTTGAAAGAAGGCTTTTGCCTTTATCAAAGTTTCCAGTTCATAAAAAGTAGTTACTTATAGCTCTGTTATCAATATTCCACAGAAAGTCTAGGGAAAGTGCTCATGCATGTTCTTCCCAAACAGTCACATCAAAAAGTGTTCTTATACTATACAGACCATATATTTTTATGAAAGGACAAGAAAACCTATATGACAACTTGTAGTAGCTCTGGCATTTTCTCATGTCTTCCACCAGCCATCCTCTGCTCTGATATAAAGCTTTGAATATCCACTAAGAAACAGATAGATATGTAGAGACTGAAACTCACAGTGGGGTTAAAGGAGAATTTGCCTTAATAGTGCAAGTACGTCTTATGAAACCTCCACTTCATCCTTGCAGCCTACTCAACCATGTCAGCCTTGCAAAGGGATGATGTGAGAAAGAGAAGGGACCAATGCTGTAAGTGCACAGTCACAGCTTCTCAGAACTTGGGACATTGAAATTGAGCACATAAAACTAATTCTTCATCATGGATTGAATTTCATCATTCTTTCATTTAGGAAAAAAAAAAAAAAAATCAAGCACCGATTTGGCTTTCAGTTTTGACCGCATGATACTCATTTAGACAAAAAAATAAACAGAACATGTTCATTACTAAGAATATTTTTCAAAATAACTGAGAATCCGAATGATTATTTAAGTATTCTTTTACTTATTTGTTGTCTTTAGAAGAAAAGAATCTATTTGTCTCGGATTAATAATTGTAAACAGAACCACAGATTACCAATCATCACTGCCACAATAAAAAATAAAAGAGCAGTAATTGAGTAAGGACTTCTATCTGTACATTTTCCCTGGTAAATGGAAAGACAGAATTTCCTCACACTGTTTTCCCTTTCTAATTTTAAAAACTGGAAAACAATCACTCTTTCTTCCAGTACTTATTTTGGGAACCTGTATTTTCCTAAGGTGGGAAGAAAAAAAAAACAAACAAAAAAAGAAAAATCAAAGCTAACCACCAATATTTGAAGTTAAAAAAGAAATAGATATGAACAGAATCCAGGCTTTCATTTGAAGAAGTATGTACTGCACATTCCTATTTTGCTTCTGCAGTGGAATATTTTGATTGCCTGCTAGATAAAAGAAATTACAGATTTTATACTGGCTATGACAGAAGCATGCAATAACTCAGCACACATACAGTACTCTGAAGTCCTTCAGTAAGTCCTTGAAGAGAACAGAGGCTTCCTGAATTTTTTATGTAAGAGAAAAAAAGTCTTTATGGTTAAAGCACAAGGCATTAAAAGCTCTGTTTTTCATTCTGTACTTTCCACAAATTTCTTCTCTTTAAAAAGCCTCTCTGTGCTTCAGTTTCCTTGCTTAATAAGATGATACTTAGTAAGAAAAAGAAATAACCATCAGCTACAAAGTGCAAAGTTCTCTAGCAGTCTTAACTGGCTATGGCCAATGAAGTGGTCATACCTTGTTAACTGGCATAGCCTACTTTTGTACATGGTTCAAGAACAGAAATATTTCTTAAACCTGTCGAGAGAACACAGGTCACACTCTTATGAGTTTTAGGGGTGTTGCTACACAGCAGGCAGATCCGCAGGACTGACTGCAGGAAGAGTATAATTTTATAGCTGATGGTCCATGATCACCAGCTTAAAATACCTGGAGATCTGACCACCCTACAGTTTGCTTACAGTCTCAGCTGCTGGAGGCAGGACGGGCAAGGGGGAAGTTTCATCACCAGTGGCAGATATTCTACAAGGATACTGCTTGAATACTAACATTTCTTAACTTTTTTACATTCTTCCATTGTTTACTAAAACAGCATTTGGAGTCTCATCTGACAGAACTGTCTCCTGGGATAAAAATTGGGTGAGGATAGACTGTTACAGGATAAAAAGCTCATTGACTCTCACAAATACACAGAATAATTAACTTCCAGCAAAAAGCCTCCGCTGCAGGAACCAAAAAGTATTAGCATTCTTAAAATATTCAAATGTTCAATACTTATGTTACAAATTATGTGAAAGACAAGAGCTTCTTTGACTACCAACCTGATTATCTCCCTAGAGGCTGTGTATGCAGTTTTTGATTTTTGTATGGTAGAGACAAACTTAAGATCAATGTCATTTTTGTTCAGACTAAGCTTAGCTTATGTTCTAGTGCTATACAAGACATGCACATATGCATGACTAATTTTAGAGCTATCTGCAGTCATTTGATACCAGTAACTCTGTAAGTTTTCTGAACTGATCTCCCCACCATAGCTCTTAGAAGATCATTTGATAGTTATTCTCAGAGGCTTTTAGAAAAAAAAAAAAGCTAAATGAGGAATATCAAAAATTAATGAAGAGTAAAGTAATCAAGAGGAAAATACGCATCCGGATGCCATATGGTGGCATGGATAACCTAGCTCAAACAGAGGTGCACTGTACTGTGACTGCACTACTTGCACCTGAGACAGTTAAGTTACAGTCAGTATTGCCACATTATTCTTTGTCCCATTTCAGATGAAAAAAAAAAGTGTATATATATATATATATGTATGGATAAATATGTAACAACTGAAAGCACTGGGCCAGACCTACCCTCCACTCCTGTGCACTTCCTGAATAGCTCTTATTCTGCCACTGCACTGACTATACCTCCTGTTTCTCTTCCCCAAAACTCTAATAGTCTCCTTTAGACTTAGCTTTGAGATGCTGCTTTCTCAAGTACTCGCATGTGCCATCCTCCTTCTTTTGCTTTTTAATTCATGTAGCAAACCTTTAAAATTGCCACCACGCAATTGTAATTGCAACAGACTGCTATACAAGTCTCAAGGGAGAGATGATATTTATATATCACCATTAAACAAATACACTACTGTCTTCATTCTTATCAAACATGTATTTGTTTAGATATTAGCCTGCCAAATGCAATACTTCTCTTAGAATATAATCAGCAATTTGCTTAAACTCTGACAGGTCAAGTTCTCCAGTGCTTTCAATTGTAACATATTTATCCAGAGATTTTTTTAATCTGAAACAGTGCAACAAATAGGCCAGCAGCAGGGAGCAAGGGAGAGGATACTGCGTTATACCTACAAAGAACCCAGAGTATTAGCTTGAAGTATTTTGCATTAATTTCCTATAGATTTACTGACTCTTCATTTACTGCAATGCCCCAAGCTTCTTCGTGGTCGGCTTCAGCCAAAACAAAATTTACCAATATCTTTCCTGTTTGCTAATGTTCTGCAAATAAGGCAATTTTGTCCTTTACAGTAAAAGTTCTGAAAAAAAAGGAAATGTGAATAAATTGAAAGGACAGCATCTATACATTTATCAATACTTAATATTGATACAAATCTCTAGCTTATTTTTCGGTTTAGGCAAGCTTTAATGCCTAAGCAAATATAAGGTCAGTCTGTGGCAATATAAACAATTAATTTTAAGCTTAGCCTGCCAAAACTTGCAAAATTAAATCCATTTATCCTCACACTATGAGTTAATCTTTGCTAAATAGGTCTGTGGAAAAGGCTAGTTTTGGTAAAGGCACTAACTTAGATCTCAGATTCAGCATGTTGGGGCTGTTTCATTTTGCATGGGGAGGTTTTGTAAACCTTAAGCACTTTAAGGTTAGGACAAATTACAAGGGCAATAGATGCCTGGGTGCTAGGACCTGCATTGTTGCTTCTTCCTGTACATTAAGTGATATGGCATCAACAGCAAAGGATGAAAAAAATCAGATATCTAATAACCTGTTATATCTAGATTTGGACAATGTGTTATGGCATGAGATTAGCAGAGTTTATTCTCAAAAGAAGAAAAGAAACAGATTTAGGTTATATTTATATATAAATATAAATATCAATGTCATAGTTACTAAACTTATTGTCATATTTTGTCCCAAAACTTATCTGAATCCAGAATGGAAAAAAGGAGTCTTATTTGTCAGTAAAAGGATCTAAAGTCTTCAACTCAAATTCATATTAGATATTTCCAAACTTCATCTTTATTTAAGAAACTACCAAATAGCCAAGGCAACCTCCCTTAAACAACAAATACTGAAAAATCCAAACCTCTAATTCTTCTAATAATTCTCTTCCTTCACTCAACAACATTCCTTCTCTTTGTCCTCACAAAGCACACAGCACATTAAACTGATGATTACATGCTTTACTATTTTAGGGATGGATTACCTAACTCTTTGCAGAATTCGCTCTTGCCTTACTTAAAGCTTGAAAGTCATGAATAAGAAAAATACCGTACACATAAAAAAATCTCCTGCCACATTTCTACATTTTATGTAGAAGTTGTCTCTGATTTGAATACTGTATCTTTAGCTAATACAACAATAATACATTTAATGCAGAAATACAGCTTCTGTATACACAGTTATTTTAGTCTTTAGAAAAATGCTTTGCCCCTCCAGTTTGAAAATACAAGTACACATAAAACAATTTTGCCATGTATCTTGGGTCCTTTACCTTTCAGTGTTCACCTGAAAGGTCACTCACCTCCAGGATCTTCCACACGGCAAGCATGCAAATAATCAAACAAAAAATGACATTCTACATCTGCCTGAATGGTATTCAGAAAGTCATTTTTTCCTTTTCCCTCCATATCTTATGCCTCAAATTCACACCAACAAGCCAAGAAAATAATTAATAATACTTTTAAAGTTGACATCTCTGGTAATTTTTGAGAATTGTTTGTGTTCCATTTAGAACTGGTCACAATACAATTTTCCATTTTACTGTAATTCTATTTTCTTAATATTTTTGCATATTGACAGGGGTACTACTAAAATGCTTGTGTCATGCACAAAATGATTTTCAGTTGCATTTGGCTGATCGAACTGCAACTGACAAAAGGAACAGAGAAAATCTCTAAACATGAAGTATATAGAAAAGGAATATTAGACAGAACAACTAGAAAACCAACCATAAGATGAACATGTTTAAAAATTATTGATAATATCCTCATCGTAGAAATAGTCTTCTAAATTAGTAAACATCCCAAATCCACATATTTATAAATATTTTATTTAATCAGCTCCCTTCTCTAGATAACAGATAATATACAAACCTGTAGGGAAACTAGCAAACAAGAAGAAGAAAAAAAAACAACAAAAAAACCCAACCACACACACTCACCACAAACACGTTGTTTATTTGCACCAGCCTTTGCTGAGCTAAAGCAGCTAAGAAAAATAAAAAGCATGATTTTCAGCCTAGTTTCTTTCTAGTACAGTGTTCATAAAAAAGCTGAATGGATGTCCCCTAGCTAAATATCCATGTCATAAGATGCGTGACTTTTTCCTTTGAGAACCCAACAGTGAATTCAGCCATCGCATCTGGCAGCACTTCGTTGAAGCTAAGAGCAAATAGTAGCTCATTAGTCCAATAGCAACTAGTGCAAATGTCAAGTACTGCAATGTTTCCCTTTCTGAACTACATCAGTGAGAGGGGTGCAGAAGCGTTCCCTCGATGACTAATAGAGCTGCCTTGATAAAAGCCACAACACAAACGGAATCATATGTGCAATAGACTGCAGAATTATAATGCGATGCTGCAGTTTTGTCAGTATCACTTGCTGCTATGTGTTGCTGTGATATATGGTGTCCATTTATACACTTTGCTTGTGTTCCAGAGGAAGTGGTAAAAAGTCCCAAAGAGAAACAAAACTAGAGTTAACTCCACCCAAAGCCTACAAGCAATACAAATAGCTCTGTTGAAATAATGACTTAATTCTTCAAATGTGAGCAATGAAAAAAAAGGAGTGGTAGGAAACGGAAAATTTGAGAATAGCCAGTGGCTCACCATGGAGGTCATGGGGATACAAGCAGCCTGATGGTGTTGAGAGTTATTGAATGGTAATGCAAAACCAGTCCTCCAAAAACCTGTGGTATTGGTCCACATTAATAGAAAACATATTTTAAATTCTCTTTTATCTTTCTAAGCTATAAAACTTTTTTATTTAATTTTTCTTTAATTTTCAGCTTAAAATGAAGTTTTTAATGAAAGCACAGAAGATGAAAAAAATCATGCTGGTATAGCGACCAAAAAACTTTCAAGATAACCTGACCTCCTAAGCAAGGCCTCAACATATTTTTCAGATAAGCTGCTTTTCTGTTTGCAGGAAACTGCTGAATCCGCAAAGGAATACCTTACACCACTCTAATAACATTCAGTGTATCACTTGTGGACTTTTGAAGTTTTCCTTTTTTAAGTATCCCTACTTAAAACTGAGGCTCTGAGGAAACATAAATTGGAGAAGAATGAAGGTCACAACACCTGGCACAATCCATTAGTGAGCCAATGCCAGGTGCACATCTTGATGGTTAAAAAAAGTATGGATTTTGCTGACTATTTTTCATTAGATTCAGACTAGCTAGCAGTATTTCTAGTCCAAGATCTCCAAAATCACATATTTGTTAGAAGTTAATGTCTTATATTATGCCTCAGGCTCCCAAACACAGCAGCTCTGCCCTCCCCCTCAGTGCCATGTATCACATTTACATCCCAGAACTCTACCTCCTTCTGCTGTTTTGAGTCTTTTTTCCTCATCTGGAGGTTTGGGTGGGGGCCACGCAGATGGAATTCTCCTTGGAAAACTTCCTTCAATGTAATCCGATGAATGTGTGGGTTGGCTTACTGCAGCCCAAGTATAAAGCTGGTCTTGCTGTGGTTATTAAAAAAAAAAAAAAAAAGTTGAGAAGTTCATTGTATAATAAATACAAGATCAAAATATCAAACCGTTTGCCTCCAACACAAATAGCTTGTTATCCACTCCTGAATCAATGCAGATTAGGTTTTATGCTCTTCATTCCCAACAAAGACTTAACACAAATCTACATCAAAAGGAATGAAAGTTGTAGTTTTAAAAAGATCTCTACTAACAATTAAAAAAAAGAATCTAATCCTATATTTATCTGCAGTACCAATCTCAAGCACCAGGAACAGCACTTTGTGATGCAATCATCATTTTTTTGAGCCCATGAGGACTTTGCTTCCACTTCTCCTACCCTTAAAGAGATAATAGATTCTGTCCATTATGAAAAAAAACTCTTTACTTGGGGTCTAGTTCATGAGTCAGAGAAGGAAAAATATTTCAGTTCAAACTCTTTGTAATACTTTTAAACCAAATGTGCAGATAAGGAAGTCTGAATGTCCCCCAGATCATGTCAGCATAAGCTGAAATTGGTTATTTTTTTTTCTTTACAACCCTGCTAAACTGTTTTCCTCATTTACATTTCTATATTCATAGAAAGGCAGATAGAAAATTGACTTTGCCTTTAGAATTAAAAATATATTTAATATACACACATCTACATACATACACACACACACACGTACACATCCCCGCAATCTTCTGTCCTCAAGTTAGAATATATACTCATTAATAGCTTCAAGGAAATTCACTCAACAGTAGGAGAAATCCAAATAGTATGACAAAAGGTACAATAAACAGGTACTTATGCTTGAAAACAAGATTTATCTGACCACAGTTCAATTTGTTATTGACTCTCAACATGCACCAATGTGCACAGGTTGTGATTAAATTATTATATACTGTATAATACTATAAAGATCAGTGACAGCAAAAGTATTAGCGTCCCAGTAAGTGACCTGGAAATACGCAAAATTTTGTAATACAAAACTGGGGAAAAAACATCAAACCACAGGATCAAAACAGAGTCGTATCACACAGCAATATCTTTTTGTGAAAATCACATTTATTACCCTTTTCTCCCATTATTGCCTGAACATTGCAAAAGGAACAGTCACTTGTTAAGATATATTTATCTTGCTGTATGCTTCATTTTTAGATTAAAATGCTTAAGGTAAAAATAGGTGGATAAAAACAGTACAAAAATCAATTCTCATTAAGTTTGTTACCTAGCTCTAGCTGTGAACTGCGTAGTCTTTGAAAAGCCTTTTTCTCATTTGCTATGCTACTGAATTTGAGCATCCAATTAGGGAAGACTAGTGCAATTCTTTTAGTAAATACTGTTCCATCTTCACCTAATTAAGATGATTTTTTTTCTTCCCCTCCCCACACAGATAATAAAGCAACATGCATCACATTGAATTACTTTTCAGGTAAAAATAAACTGAATAAAATAAGGCAAAGAAATATGCTGTTTTGCCTTCGACATTAATAAATTTACAACAAACATTCATGAACCTATGGACTTCCATATCCAAATTTCTGTCCTTTAATCTTTTCAATTTTGAGGCAATCTTTATTACATAAAGAAGTACAGATAATAAATTCTCTTACCATGATCAAGCTTTGGATATATCTGGAATTTCCACTTCATCTTGCTTAAACTCCACATTTCGGAGGAGGAAAAAAAAAGAGAGCATTCCTTTGGGAAGGGGGAAATTAACCCCACACAAATTATCCCAGACTTGTTTTTTCTGACTCCCTTCTGTGCAGACTTCAAAAGCTTTAAGCAGTCAGATCAAGAAAAGTTCTTGCTTCCACCCGCCCTTACACAGCACTTTCCACTGGTTCTTAAAACTGCAGAGCACTCACACATGGGCAAGGCAAACTGCATGATGGTACCTAATCAATAAATATTTTACCACTTATAGATGCTACTGCATTAGAGCATCAGATCTGTAGTTTAACTCGCTCTCTTCCCAGCCAGCTCTCACCAGACACAAAGTGCAGCTTCTCAAAGATAACTTTAGTTCTCAGATACCAAGATACACTGCTCTTTCAGGAGTAGCCTTGTTCTTCAGCTCAATATCACATCACATGGGGGAAGCACATTAAGAGTGATGAATCTTTCTTACACTATACTCAATTGGTGCTACTTGCTGTGATACTCCAGGGTTAAGCTACAGTCCTATCATTCAGGACATCTCAGTTCAAATGAGTCCAGAAGTTTGGGCTATTTTTCAGCAGAACCTCAAGTTCTAGTAAACCCAAAGTTATCCTGAAGATTGAAGCTCAGAAAGGGTTGGTATGTTGTCACACAGGTGTAAATGGGCTGGGAGTTACCACAGGCTAGCAGATACCAAAATGTTCCCGATTGCTAAATTGACTTGTATCAGGACAGCCTTTCACTGGATGGAGGGGAGAGGAAGAGCTTAACTTCACTTAAGGCTTAACTGGATAAACTCATAGAGGAGTTCCTGTTTATGGAACTTGGGATAAACAGGGACTAGACTCCATAACTCACATCTCATTTTACAGGCCTAAGTTTCTAAGTGCTCATATGAGCTTGTGCAACCTTTGTACACACCGCTTGTAGTTTAGATTTGTTGCCTTCCATTTCATGTGCATAGATGGAAATATTTTTTTCTGTTCAGGAGGTTTAATCATTCTGTTGTATTAAGCATACACCTTCCAAAAGAACAGAAAGCCTTTGCAAATTCCATGGCATATAAATAGTTAACTGGACAAGTAAGGCTTAGCTCCAGAAATTAGAACCAGACTACCTCAGAATGCTCTTATCAGCAGGAGACTGCTTTATTTTAAGCAACTTTTAAAATAAAGAAATCAATACAATCAAGAATGGGAGAAGCGGTTTACTTTTTGAGGACAGGTTCAGTAACAAAGCTCTGACCATTGACAGAACCAGAGAAGTC
>JAVCKT010000787.1:0-11485 GCA_032273925.1 Rhynchotus rufescens | reverse complement strand
GTTGCACATTTTAGAGTGAGTTTATTAGTTGCATTACCAAATCATCACTTACTCATATATAGATTTTAGTGCTTGTATTCAAAGCATTTACTCCTTTTGATTTTCACCAAATCCTTTTCAAGACAGGTGATGGACATTTTACATCAACATAGTCTTGTGTTCCACTAGGAACCAAAATGATACATGAAAAATACTTTATTTCTTTCTCTGATTCTTTTTATTTAATTTTCTTTTTTTGTTTGCTTGTTTTTTTAAGATAAATTTTCAATCAGTTATAATCAATTACAAAATGTTTATGCATGTATCTGTAAGGTCATTATCACTTTATAACAAACTATTTGCCTAACAGTTTAATCTACTGCCCAAGAAATGCAATTCTTTTTGCAGGAGATCGTGTGCAAAAACACATGAAAAATTCTGTTTGTGTAAGTGGAGTTACCTTTTGATGCCTTTGCATACTTTAACATTGGAACCCATTTTATGGTTACAGAAAGAAGTGTAATAGCTCCCAACTTAGGACTTGAACTTGCAGAGCTAGCTGCATGTTTTTTTGACTTCTAATATTTGAGTAGCATAATCACTGTAATGCCTTTGCAACACACGTGATACTTTGATGCAATAGCTTCCTGATAGCTAATTAATCTGTGTTTTACAAGATAGAATCTGTGGTTCCTAAGAGGATAACACAGACACAAATTTATAATTTATTTGCACCCACTTTGACCTCTTGTTTATACCTTGTCTGCTTCAGGATTTCTCACCTTAATGTTCAGTGTCATGAGAGAGATGTTAATAATGTTAACAGACCTCAGCTACATGTTTCTTCAATGTGCAACAGCTGTTGTGGAGTCTGCAGTGTGTGGTATACAGCTAATGAAGAACAATTCCACATCCCTTTGGTCTTTCCTCCTGGAGGCAAGCATCATCACCCAGAGAAGTGAGTAAAGGCCTTGTCTGATCTAAGTGCTATGCATGTGGCTCCAGCAATATGTCAGTTAGAACATGATCACAGGGTAAAAGTTATAGCCAGGGGCTGGCAAGACACCTGGATCTGGTGTTTTATAACATGAAAGTCTGGAGAAGAGGACAATCTCTCTTTTCTCTCCTCTCCACAACATTTTATTTTTTTCCACTGGACTTGATACTTACTCTGTGTCAGCAGCACCCCTCAGGAAACTTCCTTTGTAATCACATTAGAAAAACAAGCAAACAAAAATGCCTCATCACTCTCACTTTCAGGTTGTCTCCTGATTTATCAAGAGATATTACTTCTTACAGAGGGCTGTGCTGCTACAAGATAGTCTTGTTTCCTGGAAAGCACAGAAGTGCGCCTCACCCATATGTTTTCTAACAGTATCAACAGAGTATCAAGGCAATAGTGGTGATGAGAGGTTTGGCTAGGAGAAAGAAACAACCTGCAATTCCTGCCACCCGCTTCTGCTAGGAAGTGTCCTAATGCTGCTGTGATGCAGCCATCTGTGAGTGCATGGTAGGATGCAGGATGTGTTTGCATGTGTGATGCAGAGTCTGGTCTTCCTGAGCACACAACAGAGAGTCCTAAGCCTAGCCCGAAGGTGCGTGATGCAGGCACTTGCTCTGCAGGACCCTTCAGTGGTGAACATACATCTTTTTTTGGAAAAGCCTCACCACAGACAGCTGTGATATACATGAAATAGAAAATGAAGGTATGTGAAAATTATATCAATGCTGTAGAAAGAGCCTAGAAATGAACCCTTTCTGGTTTGGGGTCAATTTTTATTTCTTGATAAGCTGAAAAAAATGCTAGGCTTTTCTAGAATTGTAAAATTCTTCTATTTGTTGACATCTCATCAGAAAATCAAGTTCTATAAATTTTTAAATTCTTTTCTTTAAGTTCATTATTTTCTGATAGGTTGGACAACTATTTCAGATTTCTTTTTTTAATTCAAATAACCAATGGTAAAAGACTGAGTTATTATTTTTGCTGTGATATTTCCTTAAGGTTATGTCCAAAAAATAGGAACCATTTCCTGCTCCTATGAGTAAACCAATACCTTGGACACATGGTGACACCTTACATAGAGAGCACACCTTGCTTTCCATGGAAAAGAAAATGAGAAAGCAGGATGTGAGCCATGCTGGTGAAGTGTACCTGCTGACAGCTCAAAGGGTAACATTTGATAACAGTTAGGACCAGGATCAGCACCAGTAATTGGATGTGCTCAGTACCAGGCACGATGGCCTGGTGGGTAGCTGAGGTAACGACCAGCACCACTCAGAGAGTAAAACCCTCACCTCACGCTTCCTTAGCTGAACTATACTATACTGAGGACAGGAATTAAATAAAGCTCATGTCAGAGAGCTTCCCTAACAATTCTTTTTCTGTAGCTCTATCCTGTAGGTAGCAGAGTAAGGGTTAGCATGAAACGAATATTCCTGTTTAACAAGATAAATGCAGTCATTTTAATGAACTCTTCTACAGAGACAAACTAAGATATGAGAGAACTCCTGTTTGTTCATTATGTTAATTAAAAAGGAGCACCTCTGGCCCCATGAAAACAAAACTGATTAAAGCAAATGCAGTAAGTCAACTTGGAGTTGTGAAGTACAAATCATGCACAGTGGATATGAAGTCAAAACTGAAGAGTCTTTTTAGCAAATGGCGAATTTGGCTCTGGGCTTGGCTATGACTTTTTCTGACTCTTACGTATTAAAAACGTGTGGGATATGGAAATTCAAGAGTTGGGAATTCGTTGAAGAAGCAGAGAAAAAGTCTATGTTTAATTAAAACTTATCAAAGTGGAAAACCTTGCTGCACCAAAAAAAAAAAAACCCCACAATTTTAACTGGTTCATTTTGTTAGCAGGTATTTATTCTAGAGAATGAAGTTCAAGTATCATGAATATTGTTCCAGTTTGGATAGGAGCAAAGAAAAATGTTAAGTTTTCCTGAAGCTTTTAGGAAGCATTATTTTCAGAGTTCTATCCTCTCTTTTGAGAAGTTTTTTTTCCCTTTATTTACTCTTTATGTTACTTCTGAAGATGCAGGCTTACTTGCAAAAGAAACTGAAAATTTGTATTAGGAAACAAAAAACATATTATAACAGATTTTAGTAGCCTTCAGATAAGGAAATTCAAATAGAATTAGAAGTGATATATAGCAAACATCAAACTTATTAGATCAAGTCATGTACAGTTCGAACTGCTTCACTTTAAGTTTTAAATTCTACACTGAAATGTGCTTCTAAAATACTACTTTTAGCATCATGTACCTGCACTAAAATATATACATGTGTATGTATGTGTGTATTAGATTAGTGCAGTTAAGATGCTGCAAAGGACATTTTTTTTTATGACTTATGATAAAAGCATGGAAAGACATGATGTGCCACCAGAGTGACAGACCTGACTTGGGTTCAGAGTACCAGCTCATTCATTAAACAATTGAATTGTGGCTGTGATTGTAGAGTCAATATTAACTGTCTCATAGTGACTGGTTATGACCAAGTAGGGCTATAAGTCTTTTTACATCCTGGTTTAGTTTTGGGCTAGACCTTAGGACAAGAAAAGTGTTTCTCATTATATCCTCACTTGGCAATGGATGTGAGTAAGGAAGCTGCATAGATTTTGTTAGCTTTACCAGGAGTATTTGATTATAGTGACCATGAAGTTTGTTGTTGTTGTTGTTGTTTTGATTTTACAATAATGTCTTGCAGGGACATAGTAAGTTCATTTCTTCCTTTCTGAAATCTTAAGGCTGTCAGTTAAGTTTTCAGGAGCTTTTCCATGCAATATTTTGCTGGGTAAGTCATTTAATTTCAGTGTGCTATTGCTTCTGCTCAGGATTCCCTGAATATATAGATTCATTACAGGTTAGAAGGATTACATACTATATTTGACCACTTCATGGACTTAACCAAAATCCAGTGGGAGCAGACACATAGTCCTTCCATGAGGCCATCCTCCTCTGTGTCTAGCCATAGGTACCTTGAAAGACACTGCTTTTAATAGCACTACCTATATGTACCTTCAATACATATACCTCCACTTTCTCAGACATACTCCATAGTCCATTATCACACTTTTCCATTAGTTGTTACCTGACTTTGAGGTTTTACAGGCAGTTTTATCTTTGTTCAGGAAACAAAAAAGTACAGTTTCATATAGGCAATGACTCAGTATCTAATTACCCTGCCTTTTCTGGATGATCACATCTGCAACTGCAGTGCAGGAAAATGATTAAAAGGAAAGCCTCAGAGTTGCATTCAGCATGCAGCAGACCCCAAGAAAGAGAAGCAGATAAGGGCTTGATATAATAAACTGCTCAGTTAACAGAGAATTAAACCACACTGCTTATGGCTTTAGTCTTTGTACAATACAAAGTCCGTATGATATTGACTTTTATATTTCCTTAAAATCATTTCAAAACATTGATGATGATTAACACATGGAATAGTGAAAGAGATCCTATCAGTTTCCTTTCTTTAAAAAAAGAGATAGGTCAGAAAGAGTTATTTAAAGGATGATTTGTCTGAGTCAAACCTAATGATTTTGATGATTTCTGGTGAAATCTCTATATTTTGGTTGCTGCAGCAATCCTGACTTGTGTGCATTCACTAGTTATAAGAATTTATAGTTGGTTTCTCTCAATACACAGAACTGTTACAAGGTCAAAATGTTCAAAAGAATTTCTGATGCTGTCTGAAAAAACAGAGACCCAATATGTTTAGCCCTGCTGGAGAATGAATGTTGATTAAATATGTGTGTAAATCTCAGAAATACTTTGAGAACAATTTTTTTTTTTGATTTTTTGACCTTCCTGATGTAAACGACATTTGGAAAGAGCAGAAAGTTGGTGAAGATAGAAAATACCCTCGCAGTACAATTTAAGATAAAGATTGTCATACATTTTACCAGTGCTTCCTTTGTAAGAAAGATGGTGAAAGTGCCATACAGGATTATGAGACAGAGTTTTTTATTATTATTTTATTTTGTTTTGTTTTGTTTTCCAAAACATTAAAAAGTATAAATCCATTTAAAATACAGTACTTCAAATGCAATTTTAAATTAAGGTTCAGAGAGCAGTTCAGAATTTTCTTTTGAAGTATATGTGTTTTAAGTTATCAAATATTAGTCCTCTTCCAAAAATATGTGTTTTTTTCTGTGCTTTTAATTCCATTTTGGAAAGCAGGATAGAAAAAAAAGAAAAAGCATTACATATATGAAAAAGTAATAGGAGTGAATGGATTAATGTATAATTTTCTATAAACATTTCCAGGACAATTATTGACTGCCTTGTCATGACAAAAGGGGTCTCCATGGAAGGATGTACTTTATTTGGAGGTAGAGAGAGGTATAACACCCTTAATTTCTCAAACTGCTGAAACAAAGCTAATGATTCTTTCTAAGAGAAGATGTGTTTCTCTTTAGTCAATAAGATGTAATATATTTCTTTGCAACTATCAGTTCACATCTCAGCAGTGCCTTATTTTTTTTTTCTTTAGGGCTTTTTCTTGATAACATAATAAACAGTGAATAGTATAAGTTTTTCCTGAGTAGAAAAAAATCTTACTAGGTGCTCATGAAATATGAAGGTCAGTAACATAACTCTGAATACAACAGTTTATACATCTGTAGAAAAGTCGGTTGCATTCCAGAATGTCAGTGTTCCTCATTTTAATTTCAAATAGTGAAATATTTAATTTGTACTATTTCCTTTTTGGAAATGCTGGTATGTTGCCAGTTGACATTTAAAAACAAAATTATTAATTTTGTACTTCACTGTTACATTTCATTACATATAAAACTGATGTAGATTAAAGGAAACAGTGTTAAATATGCAGAATGATGTATGGGTCAAAAGAAACAGATTGGAATAATTTGGGAATATATGTTTTTATTTTTTAATTTCAGCTCATACATGGAAAAGCTTCAGTTTCAGTTCATGCTGAAGACATTTCTGCTCTCTTCCTTATTTGTGAAAAGGAAAATCCCTGTCTGCTTTGTAAACTGAATTGTGCACAAATTCATGCAATTGTCGAAGCAGAAGAAAGGCAATGTCTCTCTCTCCATACAAAAGGTAAAAAGGAAAGAGAGGAAGGTAAACAAATATTGCTGCTAATGAATAACTACTTTTAAATGATAACTATTTTAAATGAACTTCTAAAGTTTCTCACATGTGTTTATGAATGCACAATTAGAGAGATATTGTGTTAGCATATGATTTATGATTAAATTATTATCATCATAAGGGTTAGCAAAAAAAGACAAAGGGCTGAGAATAGATTTCAGGCATGAAGTCTTGGCTTGGACCAGAAAGTTATTAGTTACACAGCTATGGAAAGCAGCACAGGAGCCAGCCATCACCCAGAAACAAGCCAGAGAAAGAGGAGATTGCCAGTACTGAGTGGGAATAGCAACTCAGAAAAAAATAAATAGTTATTTTTCATTCTCTTTCTTAAAATTGTGAAAACTGTAAGCATGTAGCACTTTCTTCATGTGATCATCATGAAAGCAGTGACATATCAGCACATAAAAAAAAGAAAAAAAAGAAGCCAAAAGAATGAACAAAGGAAGTTTCCATTGATAACGAGTATTTTTTATATAAAGTAAATTTACTGCTTAGAGTTTCTTTGGGTCTAGCTTGGAAAAATATTGACTCACCACATGAAAAACATCCTTCAGTGTGTGGAATTTGCACTCTGCTCCCTATTAGTGGTACAGTATCCAGCTGAGAGCCAGCAACTCCTAGCCACAATTACTTGGCTTGTTTTCTTCAGAGGCATAGACATGTATGCACAGATGGAAAATTGGAGATTTTTTAATTTTATTTTGTATTTTTCATTTTGACTGAAATTTTCAAAGAAGTCTAAGAAGAGAGCAATCCAATCCTGTTGAATTTCTCCTTAGATTTAATTCAAAGTCGTCAAACTTCAACAAATTGTATACAGAGACCTTGTCAGGAAATTAAGCTGAAGGTTGAATACTGATGGATCTAGGTCCACAGAGAAGGCCTGTCTATATATTTGTAGTGTTCAGAGAATTTTTAAGGTTAAATAAAGTATTAATTTACTCTCCTATATATAGTTACCATCCAGTGAGGTCAGCATGAGCTCTGCTCAGCTATGCAGAACATATACCCAGGCTAATAGTCTGTAACTGAAAGTGGGATTCAGCCCTTTCCACAAATTGTTTCTGAGGGTCTGGGATTAGTGAGATTTCCATATTACTGGAACTCTAGGAGGCTCCTCCAGCTGCACTGGCTTCACTGGGTTTTTCTCTTTTGGACCCTCTACAACAGCGGTCACATGAGCAGACTGAAAATGGTAAAAGTTTTTTAATTCAGACTTTTCATAGATTTCCTAAGGCAGGACTGAAGCTTGTTCTTTACACTAACACTCGCTAGCCCAGTGAGAACATTGCCCAAGAGGGCAATGGAGTCCAGCTGCCACCGCCACAATTTCTTTCCTTTCTCATACCAGTGCAGCAAAAGCAAAACATTTCATCTTCATCACCCTCCTTTGTTTTAGGTCAGAGATAAGAGGTTTTCTTTTTGAAGACAGGAATCAGACAAAGAGTAAACTGAGTCTCAGAAGACATTTTCTCTGTATCTGGGCTTTATTTTATAATAATAACTTAAGGATTTCTGCTGCTCTTTGCTGAAAGCTAGCATAGCTGCTTTGCTTTTGTGAATTAAGATGTGTTATTTCATTACAGGTGAAAGAAACTGAAGGAAAGACTTGATCTCTGCCTCTGACATCTGCACGTGGTAACTGCTAGTGGAGATCCTTCTCATCTTAGGAAAATGCTAATTTATATATATATTCTGCATAGCAGCACAGACCCCAAGAGAATATGAAAATTCTAAGCTTCTAAAATGCTTCCCAAGATACTTCTGTTACTGTGCCTATAATGACATGGCTAATTTTATTTAACTGTGCTTTATAATTAGAGGTTGTTATATATGGAGTTTCCCCAAATATTAATATATTTGAGATTTTTCATGTAGGCTCTCTCCTAAGTAGAAATAATATATATTCTCCCCACTGCAGCAGAGAGGGTGGAATGGAAATCTGAGACATTGAGAAAGCATAAAGCACAATAGAAGAGACAAAATCACTAAAAAAGTGCAGAAAGAAAGGCAAGAACCGTCATGTAAGTGAGTATCAGGAAGCATCAAAAGCATGGAAAAGGTTAGCTTAAAAATTGCCTTTCTTGTCACTTAACAATGTCACTGACATGAAAACTATGGAGATCTCTGCTGCTTTCTGACATCCTCAATATCCTCATATCTGCCTATTCACTAAGACAATGTTTGTCTCTTTTTTTATAGATCTTATGTTTATAAAGGCAGTGAAAATTGCACCGATTTTCACTGCAAACTTAACTCATATTTTCAATAAGAAATTCAGCAGTGGAAATTCATGTTTTTCTAATTCCCTTTTGTAATCTTCATGGCTATGTATCCACATACACAGCTATCCAAAAATACAGAAAGTGGCAATCCTATCAATAGCTGTAATTTTAAACAATTACATTGGTTTGAAGAATAAATTCAGTATTTGTTATAACGGATTTTTTTTTTCCCTTGTTCTTCTCCAGCTTAGACATTTTCAGTCCTAGTCTTCACCGTTTTTTTTCCTTGGGCTACTTAAAAGGTCTTTATTTTTGAGATGTGAAAAATGATGTATTTTAATACCATTTTGGAAATACTTCTCATTTAGTACTATTTTCAGATACAGGTGTTTTAATGTAGAGGAAGTTTTGTGGGGTTAGGGTTTTGGACAGGAATGCAAAAAGATCCTTTGAAAATACTTCTTTAATGTTCTGCTCTCTTCATATATATAAAAAAAACTATCTGTTAATAATATTTTTAATTAATATTAAAAGCTTTGCTTAAGCTTTTTAGTTAGGCAAGATCCTAGGCCCCACACATATGGTAAGCAATATGTTTCCCATTCCTTATTCGGAAATGAAAAGAAAGGCTGTCTGTGAGGTAATATCAACTTGTGAGGCAGCTCAATATGAAATAGTGGTGTTCATTCACCCACGTACTTACGAGGAAAAAAAAAAGAAAAAAAAGCTGTTAATACTGCAAAGACTTACAGACCTCTTGCTAAGCTTTCTTTGTTTCGTTTGCTGTGGTTCAGATGACAACTTACAAAATGCCAAACACTCTGAATTTAGTTAGATCACAGCACCATCATGCATGAACTTACCCTTTTGCTTATAGGACAAGATATTGCTGTATTACTGTGAGATGACCAACTTTGTACTCATACAATTTAGGATGTATCTGAGCAACTTTAACATATTTAGAGACAGCTTAGCTTCTTTTTGTCAACATACTTTGAACTAACTGCCTCTGTCAGAATTCAGAATTTCATATCCTAATGACAGCAAGTTTCTGCGAAATGCATATAGGCTTCAAATCTACTTTAAAAATAAGCCTTAAAATGGATTGTCTTGAAATGCCACTAATTAAGCTTCCAAAATTTGTTTTACCATCTTCTGCAGAAGTGTGTGCCTTATTTTTAGTGGTGTGTCTGAAGGCAAAGGGGCATCCTAGGGAGATATATAGCTTTTCTCATTCACCTACTAAGAAATATGTTTATCTTTGACAGTTACTAAAATTGCAGTTGAAGTAATAATACTTTATAGAATATAAGGAAGAAATAGTTACTAAAGTAATGTAAATCTTAACTCAGGTTCCACTTTCTGTTTTTGTTGTAGGGAATATACTAAAATAAGATTTTCTGAAATGCCTTTTGTTTCTGAAATATATTATTAAAGTATTAGTGGTTCTTTTATGAAGCTGTAGAATAAAACCACAATTATTTGAGTAACTTGAATTTTCCCATGAATTCCAATTATATTTTCTGCCTGGTTGCTTACATAGCCAAACAAGAGAAAGAGTTTTTAGGAGATTCCACTTTAAAATGCCATAGTAGGTCACAAGACAGCAAGAATGGACTGCAATCAGATTGAAATAGTTAATGTTCTTCAGACACTATTGACTCTCTCATGGTCAAGTCACACTTCAAGAGAGATGCATTGCTGAGAATCTTGAAGCGCTCTCTATTGGAAAAGCCAAAAATGGTGAGTATTTCTGACAGTTAGCTAGATTTATCTAGAAATTAAAGGTCTGTTAAGCTGCTGTAAATTACTGCAACTGAAAACTTTGATGCTGTTTCTGTTCTCTGCCTTGTTTCAACATCATTGAGGTTTAGTTAATTTTTTATGCAGAGCTATCCAGCAAGTACAGTATTCACAAATGTAAATGAACAAAGTATTCAGGTATTAAAAGCAAAAGCAGTTCAGATTTTGAGGTGTTTAAAGTATTTACTTATGAATCATTTAGCTTACAAGGAGTTCCAATGACCGTATCAGCAATCCTGCTGAGCTATAGCTAAATGTTTTATTGCAACTGGCTTTAGTAATGTATGATAAACACCTGGAAAATGGCTTACGAAGGAGAATATAGTATGAATGATGCAAAACATCTGCAGAACACACAGAGAACTCTCTTCTCTCAGGTCTTGAAATAAGTTCTTGTGTGTGCTTGTGTGATACCTTTCACAGGCAAACTGTGGTCCCTGAACAATGTTTGTGCGTACTTGGAATAAAAAGATGTGAACAGGATGAGATCCTGTGCCATGTGCTCTAGGTGTCCCTGCTTGAGCGAGTGGGTTGAACTAGATGATCTCTACAGTCCCTTCATACCTCAAACATTCTGTGAATGTATGAAATAGTAGTACTAGACAATTTGACTAGTACAATCCCATTGCACTAATTAATATCTTTCAATAACATTTAAAACCATATTACTAACTTCTGAAGTGGACCAGAAAGAAAATACATATTGTTATGTCCTATCTAGATGTAATTCTGAATGAAAGCTCCTATGCAAGATGCACTGTAAAGCCTCTTAATAAAATTTGCCTATCATTTAAAGGAAAGTCTTGCCCTCACATAATGTTTATATTTTACAGTAATTTATGTATTTCTACAAAGAATGACAGTGATCCTCCTTGAGTATTAGATCAGTGTTGCTTTTGGAACATCAGATCTCAAGGGAATCAAATTGAGTCTTTGTGACAGGAAATAGAAGCCCCTTATTGAGCAGATATTCACAGCTCTTCCTCAAATATTTAAATGTGGCCTCAGGTAATAGTTGAAGTGAAGTCAGAAGGTGGTATAGAGGGATTTCAAAGAATCACAGAATCACAGAATATTCAAGGTTGGAAGGAACCTCTAGAGATCATCTAGTCAAACCTCCCTGCTTAAGCAGGGACACCTAGAGCACAGGGCACAGGGTGGTATCCAGGCAGGTTTTGAAGAACTCCAAAGAAGGAGACTCCACAACCTCTCTGGGCAGACTGTTCCAGTGCTCTGTCACCCTCACAGGAAAGAAGTTCTTCCTCATATGGAGATGGAATTGCCTGTGTTTCAACTTACACCCGTTGTCCCTTGTCCTACCACTGGCCATCACTGAGAGTGGATATCTT
>JAVCKT010000782.1:0-11587 GCA_032273925.1 Rhynchotus rufescens | reverse complement strand
GGCCGGGCTGGCTGGAGGGGGGCTGCAGGGGTTGGGGGGGGCTCCGCGGCGGCTGGGGGGGCAGCGGGGAGCAGCTTTCTCTCGGCCTTGCCCTGCCCTCCCGCGGCTGCCCCGGGAGCCTGGCCGCGGGCCAGGCCGTCAGACGCCAGGCCCGGGGCTCCCAGCGCTGGGAGAGGCCGCTCGCCCGCGCACACAATGGCGTTATCTGGGGCCAAGCGCCGCCGCAGAAACTCTCGATGCTTCCTGTGCTCCCGGTAGCGGCGCGGGCTGTCCGCTTGCCAGCCGCCGCCTGACACACTCGGCAGCCGGGAGAGCTGTGCAAATGTCTGAAGCGGTTTCTTTCCCGGGGTTCACAGGCACGGCGTGCAGTAAGGGGTGGTATTTTTAGTCGCTTCTGTCACGATCGGCAGGATCGTGAGTCACAGAGGGAAGGGGGACATGCTTCTGTTTCAGGTTCTGTAGTGCCAACAGGGTCTTACACTGAAAAATAGGTAACTTCTTTAATGATCGAGCACTATCTGTCGCTAAATATCAGTTTTACTTAGGTGTAAAGGCTTTGCTGTAGTTATGATAAGAGTTGGAGAAGTTATGAGGAGTCGTACTGAATGTGATTAAACTTTCTAATGGATACAAAGGATGAGAAAACTACTAAAAAAAACCCTTTTTTAGTTGAAAAGTTAAAAAAAAATGCAGTGTCTTTAAAAAAATCAATAAATCAACAATCAACAAAAAACAAAAAAAAAGAGAAAGTACCCTTTTTTGGTTAGGAATAGTACAACCTCAACCTCTGTATGATGCTAATGGGTTATTAATGACTTTCAGGTTGGAAAATATAGTATTTTAAAGGTACAAATGGTTTAGAAGGTCTGATTAGCAATATAGAAGGCCTCATTTGCAGTATAGCTGTGTGCACTGTGGTGTGATGGGCCAGATTCTCAGCTTCATTTCACTAGTGGTATGTCTGACAGAGTCTGTTGCTTGTGGAGTGGAGGAACAGGCTGTATCAATAGTAGTTATGAGCTCCACTAACCAAAATTTTGCTTTGACTTCCATGCAGTTAACCAAATCTCATTGTAGGATGAAGGAAACATTTTTTTGGGATTACTAGTCCAAAATTTCAATGTTCCTTTGTTAAGAATTTATGCTTATATTTAGAAAGATGTAAGGAGAGGAGAGGGAAAAGTTTAAGTATTAATAAAGGCAAAATTTTATCAAGATTGTCACTGTAGTTTCTGTAGGGATGATTATGTCAATACCAGTTTTTTTGGAACAATGACATGTTAAAAAGAGGGAGGCTCTAAGCTTAAAGATCTTCTCCTTTGTTCAAGAAAGCAGCCCATTCTAATCATCATTGCACTATTTGAGCCAGTTTCATCATTATAACATGGCTGGATCTTGTCTTTGTACTGTGAATCAAATGACATTGTTTGGCACTTCTGTATTAAAACAATATTTACCAAATGATACCAAGTATCTGAGCTGATGTAGCAGAGAACTGGAAATATTTTTTGTGCAGGCATTTCTCTACGTATTGCTAATTAGATTTTTTTTTTTATTTCTTCTGTGCTGTTCTTTGCAGTCTTTATTTTTCAGATGAATAAATGACTGACTCATTTCTCTTCTAGGGAAGTTTTTATAAAAACTCAGGTGTAGAAGGTTTCCTGATATTCAGGGAAGCATTGAGATTTTGCCGTGAACTCAACATTCCATCACTGGCTAAATCCATGCCTTTCCTCACAGAAAGGAAGTGTTCAGTGTTTGTTGAGTTTAACTGCAACCCATGGGTGTGACTACAGCATCAGCACTGGCAGGGACAAATATAAACTGAGAATGCAGATGATGAAGTTGGCCACATAAATGTACAGTAAAAACAGTCCACGAAGAGTTAAAGCAAGACCTAAAGGACTGAGGTCCTGCTTGTTCTGAACTGGCAGTGAAGATCCTGTGTTTTATCAAAGTTATTTCTGTGTTACCTTCTAAACATTCATAGAATCATAGAATCATTATGGTTGGAAGAGACTTTTAAGATCATGAAGCCCAACCATAAACACATCACCACTGTGCCTACTAAACCATGTCCCTAGGTGCCTCATCTACACGTTTCTTGAACACTGCCAGGGACGGTGACTCCACCACTTCCCTGGGCAGCCTGTTCCAATGCTTCACCACTCTTTCCATGCAGAAATTTTTCCTAATATCCAACCTGAACCTTCCCTGGCCCAACTTGAGACCATTTCCTCTTGTCCTATCTGTAGTTATTTTGGAGACGAGACTGACCTCCACCTCACTGTAAGTGATCATCACTGTTTATTTTAAGTGATCCTCACACAATTTTAATGTCACTCTGAAACAATGAAGTTTCTCATGCACGTAAGTACTCCAGTTTCTTTGTTTCTGTCTGACTGTACTTATACTTTATACAGATGCAGATAAGTGGTCCTCGTAAGTTAAACAGCCATACCTCCATCTGACTGGAAAGATTAAAAAGTCTCAGGAATAGGTGGTTATTTGATGTGTTCATTGGTTTATTGCCTTCCTGTCATAGTATGGGCCTCATGAGCTCAGAGCATGCAGAAGGATCATAGTTTCGGATGCGAAGGGTAAGTGGGATCAACTGATGTTTCAGAGACTGGGGATGGAGACATGTCTGGCAGGGTAGGCTTTCAGAGGCCCATGGAAGCTTTGGGGATCTACAGGTAGGTGTGGGACTCTTGTTCTCGTCTGATCTGCTTTGAGACAGGATCTTGACCTTCTCCAGCCCTTACTGTATTTCCTTCCCATCTTGTATTGGCTTCAACCTTCAGGGCTACTGGGAAGGAGGGGAGAAAATAAATTCCTACTGGGAGGAAATGGGATACTTGATGATGCCAGAGGTTTAAGCAGGGACTTGAGGTGCTTATACAGCCTGCTTTCTATCCCAGCTTTCAGCAGAGACTGTGAAAGCAAAGGGAAAGAGTAGGAATTTGAGTCTAGAATCTCTCTCTTCTGGATATAAAGTGTGCAGTCAGGATAAAGCCCTACCTGCCATAGCTTCTGCTCTAGCCATGTCCGCAAGTGTCATATTTTAACCTCCAATAAGCTGAGGTCAGGGATAAGAACCAGTGTGGAAATCATTGCTTATTAGGGACATAGCTGCTGGTTTTAGAGGAAAAAAATGTATTATGCTGCTTGAGTTGGGCATCCTCTCTTGAAACTAAACATTCTTCCAAGAGGGGGACAGTAATTTCTATTGAGTTTGCATGATTGTCCAAATCTGTGTAGACCTGAGTATTTGTGACGCCTAAAGTAAGGAAGGGAAATAATCAGATTCATTACATGAATATTTTTGGTCAATTAAGAGTCGAAAGATTTTAATGGAAAATTCCAGGAAAGGATATATATTTTAAGTTTAGGACATTCCATTCTTGGAAAATTTCATACTTAGAATTTACAGTGGCCAGCTCATTCATGGTTGGAGGTTTGTTAAGGAGGCCTCTTGCCATGGGTTTGCTTCCCTAGCTCAGGTCAAGGACAAGTGCAAGGGACAGTGTTCATGTAGTTAGTGAAGTCACTTTCAGACAGTTCCTGCTTTTTAAGCAGTGTCCGTATCGCCAAGTTATTACTGTCATCACATCACTATAAATTAAGATAAGAAAGAATGAAGGAATAAAATGAAGAGGAAGTGACTGATATCTCTCGTTTCTGAAAGACTCCCATAAAACAATTCTCTATGTAGGAGAGTGGAATATTTGGACTACAAAAAAAAAAAGTCTGCTCCAAATTTATCTCTAGTGAAAATTTATAGTTGCTAGGGTCATATTATGTGTAAATATGGCCACTAGTTAAAAAAAAAAACCACAATTCCATACCTCCACCCTTTCCTTTTAGAAGTCCCTTCTTAAAAAAAAAAGTTTCTTGCAAAAGGCTTATAATCTCTAATGCTGTCTACATTAGAAATTGATGATTGTCTAATCACAGTGCCAAAATGTTGCCAAAATGTGATGTTTTATAATTTAGTGCTTGATAACCTAAATGCAATAATGATAAATTTTAAAATAAACCAACTAAGCACTTTGACTTTGTTTTAATCATTTTGCCTGTTCTTCCCAGTAGACACACATTGACTATGTCTTTCTTCTTTGTGCATCTAAATATAATGTAATTTGCAAAATGTCTTCTGTGAATACATGGAGGAGCACTTAGATGATAAACTTTTGGGGCTTGCAGTCATGATTTCAATTAGCAGAGTTTTACAAAGCACTAAAAATCTGTTATTTGAAATTATATGAAATAATGCTAAAAGCTGCTTTAAAAATATATAAAACTTTAGCTAATTTTTTTTTAATAGTTTTGGAATGCTTTTTGCAGAGCCTTCCAAGTGTGGGTAAAAGAATAGTTAAAATCCTTGGCATCTGCAGGGATTCAGTTAAACATGACAGCTTTGGGAATGAGCTCTCTTGTGCCCATGCAAAAGCCAAAACAGGGACACTTTTATGACTCCAAGCCTGTACATACATAGCAAGTTGCATGACAAATATGTTCTATAGGCAGGTGTTAAATGAAAATAAATTTCTTTTGTTTTCTCAGAATGTATATTAACTTTAAAATAACCATCAAACTAACTTAAAAATAACGATCAAACTGTGATTGTTAAGGATAAATTCTGAATTTTTAGAGCTATTTCATATTTCAGTCTACGACACAAAAAGTGGTGCCTAAATCATTAATGTTTGCATCAGCTATGTCATTTTTTGAAGTATATGTTTAGCATATACTGTACATATGCATATATGCTAGTATTTGAATTAGTGTCCATAAAGGTTTGACTTTTAAAGCAAAGTCAATTTTAATGGAATTTAAACTACAGAAGCTCACATTAAAATTGAGTCAGTTAAGTATTTTGAATGTTTTGAATCTCTGTATTAGTCTGAAGTCTTATAAACATGCTCAACTGCAGCTTTAAATTCATAACATAATTAGTGCTTTTAACAAACTAGATATATTTCCAGGTTGTTGTGTAGGCTGCAACTGAACCCAAAAGTCTGCATCTGGGCATATGTATTACATAACTATTATTATAGACTTTATCTTTAAAAATCAAGAAAACAGCAGTTCACAAGAATAACATTTTAATAAAACTTGCTATTAACAGCGTGTTTATTTCTGCTTAAATTTTAGCTTAAAATGATAATGGAGTAATAGGAAGTAATGAAAAATTTAACCAGACTCTTTGAAGAGCTTATAGAATTGAGGTGATGATGAGGCTGAGACAGATAAGAGAATTTATCATAAGAACGAGCCAGAGATGGATAAATGCCAAGATAAACAAGCCAGTAGTGTATTATGAAGAGATAACTATATCATTTTTTTTTTTTCATAGACATACACTTATTCACCTAAGGATACTCCCAATTATTTTTAGGGACCTTACTCATTTCCTAGATGACAGATAAGAAACCCTTGACATCCATCACAACCAACCCATTACATCTTCAAGTCCTTGTGATTAGCAAAAGAAAATTGTGGAAAATCCCTATGTTGTTGCACTTTTTTAGTGCCCTGGAATATAACTGTTACGTATCCCTAGTCTGAGGCCAAGCATTGTCCATCCTTTCAAATCAAATGTAGCAGACTTACTCACCCTAGGAATGCTTCACAGAGTGTAAAGGTTTTGTTTTAAAATAGAACTTGGAGAAATTTTTGCAGAGAGTTTTTCCTGTTTGCCATTATTAGTAGGTATGGTAAAGCTGAGCTTTCCAGCTTTAAAATGGGAATCATAATTGTGGACCTCAAGCAAAGTTATCTCAGCACGAAGAAGATGCTGCTGTGACACGCTAAGAGTGTGCTGCTGTGACAGGACCTCTGCCTCCTGTTTTGTTTGCAACTAGATAAAAGCCACGGTCTGGCTTTGCAGTCAGATTACATCATTAGTACCTGTTAATTCTTTGGAATTAGATGGAGTTATATTCCTGATTAAAATCTATTTCTGCATTAATGTTTGAACGATGGTTGGGAGTTTTAGTTGTATTTTTACAGAAAGGTGAAGTATCTTATTGTACTGAATAGGTACTCTTTTTGATACATTTGGGATAAGAATAATACGAAGTAAGGAGCTTCTACTGAAAACATCAGTACATTCTTAAAACAAAATCTAAATTTGAATGTAATTTTTTTAATTTAGGCCTTCTATACTGGAAGTCAGATGTCTGCCACTTTGAGCTGGCTGGTGTATTTTCAGTAGCATTCATGCCATCTGGTCTGCTTTTCCAAAGGAGTTTTCTGAGTATCTTAAGCTTCTGCATAGGACAGATATTTTTTATGTGTTTTCTATAACGCCAGACATTCTGCAGAAGCCTGGAAAGGTTGGTGTTGCAGACCCGATCCTGTCACCACTTCAGATGTGACAGAAAGGAAAGCAGCAAACAAAAGATACCTTATACGTGCCTATAATCCCCTGTATTAATGCAGGGAGGAAAGAGCCTGGCACCAAAGTAATCAAAGTGCACATTAAAACTAACGTCATCAAGAAGACATGTTTATATTGAAAATAAAAGCTGTCTGAAGACTTAGAGGAGGTTACAGTGGGACTTTGGTTTCTTTTTCTGAAGACGATCCTGAATGTGACTTCGTCCTTGAGTGCCCTCCTGCCTGCAAAGCGGCAGTGCGGTTGTTTTGGGGTTTACACTGTTGAACTGTCAAAAGGTGCTTGTCAGAAGGAAGCTGCGTATGTTCACTGTGAAATAACAGCTATAAATTACAGGGAGGTGAGGAACAGAAACATTTATTACAAAGAAGGCAAGAAAAGAGCATCTTGTAATTCAGGCTTCCAGGAGCCTGTGGTAAAGCCTCCCAAGCAGTGCGGATCTTACAGGATCTGTGTGCGTGGGTGTCACCTCGTTGCTGTGGGGGTTATACTCAGTTCCTGATATAATCACCTGGAGAGGCTCTTCCCCAAGGAAGGGCCTAATTCTCCCCAGCGAGTGGGTAGTTGAAAGCAAAGTTTGCCAAATCACTGGTTAAAACTCCCCAAAACACATATCTGCATCAAAAATGCCTCAAGGTATTAACATTTTACTCTCCTTATAGAGAGTCACTGTTTTGGAGTCAATCCATTTGTTTATAGGCAGCCTTTCTTCATGTGGAACAGTGAAAAATGACAAGTCTTTTGTTTCTTTCTTTTTTTCTTTTTTAATGTTTCCATTTCATGTTTCTGTCATGCTGCAAGCACTTCAGAGGGATGTTTCACTTTATTTTCTTTTGTTTCTTATTTTTAAATAGTTTCTCTTTGCTTTTGTGAAAACTCACTGTTATAAAACATGCTTTTTAGTTCGAACTGTGGCCTGTTAAAGGTTAAGAAAAACACAATTCCTAAAGGTATTATTTTTCCCTTTTATGGATGAGCACAAGGCTTTAAGACATCAGTGTAAATAGAGTTTCCTGTTCCAGGGAAGTTTGGCTACTGCAGGAGCCCAAAGGTCCTTTGGGAAAAACTTGATAGGAACTATGAGCTGAATGTGACCTGAGGCTTCAGGAACCAAAGAGCCAGAAGTGAGGGAAACACATTTCACAGCCCTTTTGTGCAATCTTAAGTCCCATAAGCACTTCTGGGAAAGTAAACCGTGCATCATACACACAGTATTTATGGCTAAAGTGGGAGTCATGCTAATGTCTTTCAGAAATTCTCTTATCTGTAGATCTGTGACTTCTTTCCGTGAAGGCTGCTGTAACTTCAAAAAAATCTGCAGTGCTCTAGAAATACTGGGCAGGAATAGGAGGCTTAAACGCTGCTCTAGGAGTAGCAGCATCTTGTGGGTCGCAGCCCAAAATGCAATTTTGCACTCCTCATTTTCAGTTTTCTTAGCAGAGTATTTTTGAATTGCTACATAAACTCTGGCCCATTATCAACGTTAATCTATAAGAACTGTGCATTTATTTATGCCAAAATTTATTTATGCCAATTTATTTATGTTGATTTTTATCATCCCTTGCTCCCCATCTCCAAGCCACTACTCAGCACAATTTGTGGAGGAGGAAAGGACGTTGTGCAGGTGAAGCTGCCTACTGTGATCTGGACCAGTCAACATCTGCACGTGCGCGTTAGTGAAGTGCCTTGCATGAACACTTGACTTTTTCTGCACTAGACCAGGTTTTAATTGGACCTCTGCCATAGGCCTTCCAATGCCATGGAGTGAATCATCCAATCTCTACCTTTAGCTCGTATAATTAAAAGAGGAGCAATAATATTTATCTTTTCTTTTCTTGCTTCTACTGGGTACTTGCTGCATAAAAGTATCATTAGGTCCTACTGCAGATGGGATCACAGATGTGATCTGTGTGTTACTGTAATGCAAATAACTGAAACATTACAGTAACTGGACTGTTTGAAGAATTGTATTTAATTGTTTGTTTAATATTTCAATTTTCTTTCCACTTAAAAAACAGTAACAGATGACAGGATAGTAACTGAAAAATATCAGATTAAAGTTTGCTTAGCATCAATGGGAACCTTGACAAGAAGTCTGTTTGGAAAGCAGAAATCAGGAGCATGAGAATGGCACTGACTGTCGGGCCTGGAAAGAGCCCGAAGGTGATCCTTCCCTTGGGAACTCCAGAGCTGCTCCGCACTGTGGTAAACTGGAAAACATGCCCCTCCAGCCAGGTCCCTTGGAAGCCCTGAGGAGAGATTCCTAACTAGAAATGAATTCTGCTACTTCCCTCAGCTTGATAATGCTGAAATTAAAGTATCCTCTTTAATGACTGAAGCTTTAAGTAATCCTCTCTCATTCTCCAGAAACAAAATGTCAGGTTTACTAGGTGGTTGGTCTGTAAGGGTTATTCATTTGAAACAAAACACTGGGTGTGTGCTTTCCAAAGACCCGGGTAAATCAACAAGGCTATACATAGCACAGGCTGATGTGGTTACCAGCTGATAGTTCTGCAAAGACACTCCAAATCAGAGAGGAAATTCTGAACTTCCTTATTATTCCAGCATGCTGAGCATGCTAGTCAATAAAAGTTTTTCCTGTTTTATTTAGTATATTGGTGGGATTTTACAGGTTGCTGTGACAGGTATCATTTGTTTTGTACTTTCCATTAGCCGCTCATATTACTTTTGTCTTAGTATGACAAAGAGAATTAATACTGCACTGTGAAACATTCCATGTCAAGCAAACTATCAAATCAAACTATTTCTATTTAAAGCATCCCAACTGCATCCCCTTTTGACCAGCCACTAGTAACACTCAGTGGACCAAAGTGAGCCATACAACCCTCAATAAGGAATCACCCTTTGGGCTTCTCCCATCTTAGTAAAGGACAAATACCAATCTATTTTTACCTTTTCATCTAAAAGGCGACCTGTATGAAGGCGCTGCTTCATACAATATAGTATAACACAGCACAAATTCTCTTGGTGCTGGTTTTTGCAGGTGAAGAGCTGTACCTTTCAGTAAGGACTAACCTTTCTTTGCCATTTGACTCTTTCAGGGATGGCATAGGGGACACTGAAGGGGTAGCTTTCATCTGCAAAAGATGCTACTTTTTGGAACAAGATTGCATATTTCAAGGAATAAATTGAGAGTTCTGAGCCTGGCTCTATCTATAAGGTTGACAGTGTTAGTCCACAGCAAAGCAGCCACGACTGAGGCTGGTCTGATAACAGCTCTCAAATAACAGTAGAGGTGCTTTTTGCCTGCAGATGTGAAGGTCTCCACGCTGTGAAGGGCTGCCTTGCTCCCTGTGTGTGGGCTCGAAGGTGCCCCAGGGCCACGCGAGGGCCAAGGAGCTGCCAGAAGATCTGCAGGAGCAGCCGGGAGCCCAGAGGGAGTCTAAATTGATCCTAAATATTGCTCTCAGCTTTGGATTTCTCTTTTTAAGCTTTTGTGCCATTCATGTTGTCAGGACTGCATCACCTTCTCCAAGTCCATGCAATGCAAACTGAAGAATACTGAAAAATAAGTAAATATATAAAATATATAGTGGAAAAAATACCAAGTTAATAGGAAAAAGATGTGATTAGAAAGGATAACATCCTTTCTACAGTGAAATAGCTACGACATTTCAACATATGTGAATAAAAAGAAAGCAAGGTCAGAATAGTCACATTATTAGCCACGATGAAGGAAAGTTGCACTGTGTTTCAACAGTTATTAATACACTCATTATCTATCACTAATCCTTCATTGTAACGATTTGGATGTAGCTCTTCAGTAAACTTAGCCAAACACTGTAAAGTGCCTGATGCTTGTGATTATTAAAGATGAGTTAATTGGGTTTGACCAAGGAATTGGCATGAAGGATGAAAGCGCTTGAGTGAAAGCCTGCGTTCAGTTGGGAGAAGCTCATCTCTAAGAGCAAGACAGTAAAAAATAAAAGCAAGATAGAAAAAAGCAAGATAGAAAAAAAAATTGGAATTGGAAAAGGAGAACTTTTTCAACCCTTTGTAACAACTGCCGCAAGAATAGTAAGTATGGAAGAGCCTGTAGACAGAAAACCTCAAAATCAGATAAAGGAAGTGAGCAGTGATTCAGAGTCCGAAATGTTTTCTGGTGTATTATTGTTATACAAGTTAATGTGCTTTTTGAATTGTGGGATAACATCATTATCAAAAACAAGAAGAAAATTAAATGAGCAAGGAATGGAATCCTAAGTTGCAGGTAAAGTTGCTCAGTTATGGAGAGCACCTTAGCATTACATAAATTAAAAAAAAAATAGTTGCAACCAAATTACTAAACTACACTTACAGAATGAAAAGTTATAAAACTGAGAGGACAATATAAAATACAAACTAAAAATTTGCAGAAGGTAAAACTTTAGTCAATGCAGGTAGTATAGCTAAAAATAGTTTTCTGAAATGAATGTGCAAATCTGCTGTGCAGATGGGCATGATTCATATGATAAGGACACCAGCAAAATAGTAAATGCATCTGGGAATGATACTCTTCGCTGATGGATACTTCACTTTATCATCTAATTGCTCAAAATTATTAGACTTTATTTGAATAACCAGGATATGCTGACGAGTTGAAAGATATTACAAAGTGAAGTATGTGGTATAAATACAGTGTAACTCCTGGAAGTCAGTGTTTAGGGCAACATCCTTATGAAAAATACAGCCAATAGCTTTCACATCAAGAAATGTCTCACAAACTGTTGATCACACAAAAAAGTTCAATACATATTCCAGAGTGGTAACTAGCAAGAAAGAAGGGTTTGTAGGAAAAGAAGGGTTTATAAATAACTACAAAGCATTTTTAAATAATGTTAGGAGAAAAGAATTAACATGTATGTAGCTAATCACTTTTCTCTAGAATACTTTGAGGCAAGAAGTACTGTAAAAATACAAGATCTTTGATGTGTTTCATTAATGTCTTCCATATCTTTCTGCGTTTTCAGGTCAAACTCTAAAGACTCTTAGAAAATGCAAAAAAAAAAAAAATTATTTACCAATGCTCATATATTTTTTGACAGAAAAGTCAGACACAGTGCAATTGATCAAGAATACCAAAACTCTTGTATAAAATTAATTTTCGTGATACTGCCCCCGTTAAAAAAAAAAAAAAAAAAAAAAAAAAAAATTATAATTATAATGCCATTTAAAACAGAAAAT
>JAVCKT010000777.1:21133-34013 GCA_032273925.1 Rhynchotus rufescens | reverse complement strand
GAAGGAAAGAAGGAAAGAAGGAAAGAAGGAAAGAAGGAAAGAAGGAAAGAAGGAAAGAAGGAAAGAAGGAAAGAAAGTTCAAAATCAGCTTGATCCAAATCACATTTTATTCCCATTCCTTCCTCTGTATCAGGGTCTGAATCCTCATTTCCACCTCACGGGCTACTTTGCCCTATCTAACCCAGAGCAAATCAAGGCAGCATCGCAAGGCCCAGCTCCCGAGGTGCCTTTGGAGTTCCCTTCATGCTCTGCCCAGGCGCTCCCTTTCACGGCACTTCGGCACCTTCTCCGCCCGGCACCATGGGCAGCGGCTCTCGCCTCTGGAAGCCGCCGGGCAGACAGGGGCCTGAAGAGGCTCCTTGCTCCACAGAGCAGTTCCTTTGGAAGTGGCTGGTGCCGAGCGCTGCAGGAATGTGCGGGCAGCCTCCCTGGCACCTGGCGAGCGTGGCGAGCAGCAGCCGGCGTGGCTGCGAGCAGGAAGGAGGCTCTGATTCAGCGGCGGGCACGCGGGCGCGCCAGCCCCAGGGGCTGCATTTGCATGTCGGCGGCGACTTAATGGGGCGCCCGGAGCCCTCGCCTGGCGCTGGGCACCCGGCCACCCCAGCCCAGGGCGGCACTGCCAGCGCAGCCAGCACAGCCGCCCCTGCCTCTTAGCCAGTGCCCGAACGCGAGGGCTCCTTCGCGGTTAGTCCTGCTGGGCCTCGGGTCTCCCAGAGGGCCCTTGGAACAAGCCAGGCCTGGTCCAAGTAAAGAAAGCAAATAACTGAGGCACCTAAATTTCACTTTCAAAAGCCACCGAGCCCATGGCTGAAACGAACAGTTAGGAAAAGGCAATTTTCAGCCTGAGAAAGGACGTGGTGTTGCCAGCAGGGAGGAGCTCACGAGGTACCCAACTCTGCCCCATTCAGATGCCTGTCTTCCCATATTCCCCTTACAGTCAATGGGGAGGGGCAGGTTTGCCACAGATCGACTCGGGGCACATCAGAAGGGGGCTGCAAAACCTCCTCTTCTCAGTAATATTTTTGAAAATTGTGCTTTTCACTATAAAACCTAAGCCTCTTTAAAGCATTCTCCATGTTGTCACAACCATCCTCACATATGAGCAAAACACTCCTTTTTATTGCCCCTTCACTTACCGCCTTCAACAGCAAAGCTGTTCAACATGCAAGCCATTGTATTTGGCCTGTGTAAGAAGTTCAGATCTTCTCAATTTTAAGGAGGAATCTCTGATAATAAAGCATACAAGAGGCAAATAGCATTTATCTGCAGCAATTAGCTATTTCTGGAATGCGCTCACATTTTTTCATATTAATGTGTTTGTTCCAAGGCCCAGTGTGTTTCCACAGAGAGGATCAGATCCTACAAAATCTGCTGGAAATGATAAATCTGTTTACTAGTCATTAAATTCACTACATTTTCTGCTACTGACACAGATTTGGAAATAGGGACGCAAGTAGCACACTGGATGTGTGAAGAGCTCATTCCCAAGGACCCCGGCTCAAATTTTTACTCAATCACAAGAAAAAAAATAAATGTGATAGCCTCCATCCTGGGCAGCACAAGTTATTTATCATCACTGATCCATCAAAAATTTAGTGCAGCAGCCAGCACTCAGCTGGCAGCAACAGCTTAAGCCTAGAGTAACCGGAGCCTCGGCTGTCAGCGGGAGCAGCACGTCCAAGGCCTGCCTGCCACACAAGCTGGGCTTATTTCTCAGTGCAACAAGACCACCGATCGCATTAACAAATCCGACTATTTAAAAGAAACTGTTAAAAGTCAAAACCATTAAAACAGGGCTGGGAAATAGAAAGATTTTTCTCTTTCCACCAGATAAAGTGGTATTTTTTTCCCCCTCAGAAAGAACAGTGGACACTGCAGAGAGATGAGGAGAGCTGAGGCGCTGCCCCGGCAGCGCACGATGCTGCGGCCGCCTGGGCGCTGGGCACACGGAGGGCACTTCAGCCTCCTCCACGCTCTGCCGGCGCCAGGTCCGAGCAGGGCAGAGGGTCCTGGCAGCGGGGCAGGGACAAGTGACACCTCCCGAGGAGCTCTGTCCGCAGTGAGTAACGAGACAAGACACAGGAGGACTTACAACTTTCGCAGCACTACTGCAGTTCAATGCAGGTTCTTGCAACACCTTTGCTTTTAGAATTCTCCTCTTGGATAAAATCCTAAACGCATTTCCATTTTCAAGAGCTCTCTTGTATTCTCCACGCAAATCTGACAATAGTACCAGTTCCAACAAATACATTTCAACTTGATTTAATTGCTTATAATTCCCACATCATATCCCAGCCATGAAAATCTCCACTAGCTCTACTTTCCTGGTTGGCTTCAACCTTACCATCGCCCTGAAAAAGTAGATCACGAGATGTAGCATTTTTATAAATCAATGACGAAAGGCTTATATATTTCCCCAACCTGATCTTAACAGTGTATCCTATGGCTGGCAACAGTAGAAAAAGAATTCTTGTTGTTGTCCTCAAGCTAGGTGCTCCTCTAGCAGCTACAAAACACATAACTTCAAGCCATAACTTCAGTAACCATAAGCAAGAGGCAACATCTCTATTGAAGAGCACAGGATTGTTCTGCAAGTTTACGAGCAGCAGGCGTGTTCAGTTACTTTCTCAGTAGTCACAGTATCTCTGACTGCCAGCTTAGAAGTGAAAGGGAGTTTAGGCATGCAAAGCAGGAAAAAACAATCTGACTTCATCGGCTGGTGGCTGTATTTTTGTCATATGTATATAGCCAAAGAGGTTTAGAAAAGCTGGAAATTACTGTTTTCACCTTCTTTGCTTGGATAGCTATCAAACATTTTTTATTTTTAGCATCAAAGTAGCTGAAAGGGCATTGTTAGAAAGAATGGGCTCTCTTCTTGTCTCATGCAATAAACTTCAGGGAGGGGGCTTAACTTCAGAGTCAGCTCTGAAAAAATATTTTTTCATTCCAAATCCAACTCAGCAAACTATTAGTGTTTATTTTGATCCTCAAAGCTTGTGGTCTTATTTAACTGTACAACATGTTTTTATATGTATCATTCTGTTCCTGTGCATGTAATCAGAGGACAGTGATAGTACCTCCCATAAACATAATGAACATTCTGGGACAGACCCAGGCTGCAACCAGCCCCACACCCTAGAGGATGCTCAGCAAAAGCCTATTAAAAAAATATGGCATGTGGAAAATGGTCTTTTCCCCCTTTTCTATCGCTATTTCTGTAAACTAGCAATGCAGGGACTTCCTGAAGCAGACATCTCACTTGATTATTGTGCTCAGGAGTTTTCTTAAAGCACTGCAAGACAGGGCTGTGGTTGCTGCTTCCGCACTCTCCGTGCAGTCTCCTTGGCTCTGCCTTCTCATCTCCTTAGCTTGTTTTGTGAATCATATATTGGCAGCTGATACAACAACACAGCTGACTTCAGAGGTATAGGGCTTGGATGAACTGATCACACCACGACTGTGTGATTGCCATAAAAGAGCTACTTGCAGAAACCCATTACAAATGACTTGCCCCTCTGTTACACTGGCTCGAAATTACACAGGTAAATGATGTGTATGGTGCTGAATACAGAAACAAGAAGGCGGAGCCATCATCACAAAATCAGGAACCAAAACCAAGCTCCTTGGTCTCTACACACACCCTTCAGAAACCCTACTGAATTTTAGGCCTCCAAAAATTCTTACACCTGATGGCAATGCAATGACTCAGAGCAACAATTCGGACTGCTGAGTCCTTCTGAAATCAGACAGACAGACACTGAGAAGGGAATAGTCTACATGTAATACCCTCAGGTCAGCCAAGGCCTCTGAACCTATTCTCACTAGTAACTAACTCATCATCAGGGAACTCCTCTGTCTTTTATAACAGGATTGGTTGAGGAATCCCTAAGACCAACTACTGTGTTGCTGTAAAGCCTCCCACCTAACAAGAAGGCAGCAAGAGTGCTACTGGTCAGATGACTTCCTGTGTTTTACACTTTTTCTGCTCTCAACCTGTTGCTTATATAAAAATAAATAAATAAAATTAGAGAGAGAGAGAGCGCGTGCGCGCGCCAGCTCTGGGCTAGTTGCACGCACATCAAACAAAAGACTTGGAAGATGAAGTTTCAATGAGCATTTATATTATTAAGCTTCTGATGGTACAAACATTAATTTCAGTTGGCCAAATTCAGCCCTGATAAAACTCGCCTGACTTTGGTGAATATTTGCCAGAGAGAATTTTGGCCTGAGCTTCTTTTTCGTTTTGACAGTCTAGCTCACTCCTACAGTTGGAGCGCTCCGCATTTCCCACTGCGTCCGTGGCAATCTTTGGGGCTGAAGCAGATGTGGTGACGTTGCCTCTGGGCTGCTTTTCACCAAATCCTGCCCTCAGTAACAGCCCTGTGGTGCCGGTGATTGCCCTGGTGTAACCCAGAGCAGACGTTCCTAGAACCCACTAGGAACCAAAGTGCAGAATGAACCTGCCGGGCAAAACAACGACCAACCTTCCCCATTTGCTCTGTTCTACCTTAAAGCTGCGATTATTAATCCTTCTCTGGAAGCAAAATACAACAACATTTCAGCAGCTCACTATTTTTAAGTGTCAGAGAACCAGTGTCACTCATAAAAAAAAAAAATTAAAGCAAAACTTAGAAAATGCTTTGCTTTAATGCTCAAACCTGCAGCAAATATAAAGCATTGTATAGGAAATCAAATTTGCTAACATGCAGTGCTAATTTGATTGCTCCAGATAAAGGTCTTCCTAGGACCAATTGGTGCTTGCTGCAGTGTGAAACTCGAAGGATAATTTGCTCAGAGAAAAGTGCAAGCTCTCTTTGGCACCCTAAAACGTGTTCAGTTGGTTTTGCGCTTTTGCATTTGAGTGAGTACTCCAGCACAAATTGGGCACAATTAGCAGCACATTTTAAAAACTACAGCTCAGTTCTGGTGCTAATTTGTCCTTGCAATAACACCAATTTCCCCTGTATTTACACTCAGTAAGCGTACAGAGGCTAACACAGAGGAAAGCTTTGGACAATTCTCATTTGTATAGCACAGAGCAAATAATTCTTTGTGCCCCATGTGAAATGAGTCGAATATCTCAGCCCACTTTCCAGAGAACATGTGTCTACATCACAAAATCTGCCACCACAAGTTGGCACTAATTGGCAGGCTCAGCAAAGTGGCAAAGGAATGAATGGCCCCTGGATACCGAACTAACATTTTTCCCCCACAGGTGGTCTTTTCAAGTCGGAATTGAGACGCACATTGTTTAGGCAAGGTGAAGTTTGTACTGCTGGTACATGTTTTGTTGATTCAGAGCAGATTTCAGCGTACAGCGAGCGTTTTCCTGAGCGTTACATTCACACTATTAAAAATAAACAAAACCCTTAAATTGTAGTAAAAAAAAAAAAAAAGAAAAACAACAACAAAAAACAAATTCCAGCTGTCCCTACTTTTCCCCCTGCTCCCCCCTCTCCCAAAGCCGCAGGACGTTCAAAGGCACGACCCAATCTTTTCAGCTCTCCTCAGCACACAGTGATGAAGCAGCTCCCTCGGATCTGGTACCGAAGGGAAGGCTCAGGGTGCCAGCTGCTCGTGCCCAGCGCTGCCCACACACACCCGCCTCGCACACAGCCCCCTCTGGGCCCTCTTCTAGGCCCCGCTGAAAGCAGCTGATCTGGGGGGAAGCCCCCCCAGATAACTGCAGGGAGCTCTGGTGAGTAAGGAGCACTGTTCTGTGTGTTTTGTCATAAGGAAATGCTAGAGGTGCTTCGATTACAGTGTGTAATTACACTTACAAGGAGAAGAAACTGGATGCTCAAGAGGCTCTTCAGATGACTGAAAATGAAATTCAGAAGGAAAGCAGAAAGAAGCTACGTGCTTTGCCTTTTTAACAGGGACAAGTAACTAATAAAACAAATTTCTAAAGGAAATAGAAGCCCCCGCACATTGATGCCTTCAGCTTAAGATGCTTCTCTGGATACACGATTCTGTTATCTTAAAGGATTGACTAAAACATTACGGAGAGCATTTGTCCTGTAAGTTCAGCCTAGCGGACGTACTTTAACTTTCTATCCTAAAAAGATCATATCCCTCTTAAATATGGTTTTAAAATTCCCCATGTGATGCAGAGCAGGCTGAGCTGATTGGCGTTGTGTCATATCTCTTCCCCAGAGCTCCGATCAGTTTGACTTGATCTCACTTTCCCCTTACAGAGGCTACTACATTTGGTGGGACAAATAACCCAGCAGTGGAAGGCACATGGGTGCATCAAAATCTAAAACAGAACAGATTTTTACCAATCCTAGAAGCAGCACTCACTAATGATGGGAAGGGTATCTTGGCAAATATATCTTCTCAGCAGATCTAAGCCCAACTTGAAGCTGCATGGTATACTTACTACTTAAGTTTTTATGGACTGTACAAAGGATTTGCTTTATATAGTCCTTATATTGTTTGCAGACCATAGAGAGGGATGCCTTTGACACTAACACAAATTATGTCAACCAAGCCTTGCCCTGTACTTCTTTTCTATGGTTTCGCTCAAGTTTGGTGCCCAAGTTGAACGGAGGGGGCGGAAGCAGCGCTGCAGGCGCGGCGCTGTGGCCGGTGCTGGCCCTGCCAGGCCTTGCTCCAGGGCCGGTGCGCCGGGGTGTGCGCGGCCAACACGTCGTGCACAAGAAGCGCTCGCAACCAAGGCTTTCAGTGCGAAGGGAACATAAAGCCAACATACCATTCCCTCATCTGTAAGGGAATCAAATCAACACACCGGCCTTCAGCACTTCCTACCGCTTACCCGACTGATGCCCTGTTCTTAAAGATTTACGTCTTGTCAGTCCCTTTTGTCTTTATCCCCTAGGTGC
The DNA here is from genome assembly GCA_032273925.1 of Rhynchotus rufescens. Taxonomy (NCBI): domain Eukaryota; kingdom Metazoa; phylum Chordata; class Aves; order Tinamiformes; family Tinamidae; genus Rhynchotus; species Rhynchotus rufescens. The sequence goes on along the minus strand of JAVCKT010000777.1, from coordinate 27,168 downwards.
AGGAATGAAAGAATCCTTTCCAGAAGGAAGAGAGTTATTCTGACCAAACACCACACTATTTGGCGCACTCACCTTTTGCACTACACTTTGAAGAAGCACAGAACTACACAAGTGCTAAGTATTTCTGTTATTATTGCTCTTGGGCCAAATTCCCAAGTCCTATTTGGCAATTAACTCAGTTATTGAGACTCTACCGCCTGGCTGTCCTCAGGCTGCTGGGCAAGGAGCATTAAAAGGAGCAACCAAAACAAATAGCAGAGTGGGGAGAGCAGAGAGCCTGGCAGCGGAGCGGGGGCTTGAGCTACGGGAAGGCAGGGAGGCCGGCGCTGCGGCACTGCAGGGCTGTGCAGGTGCCACCAAGTGCTGCCTTCTCCTGCCTGCCCAACTCCTGCCCCCAGTTCTAAAGGCTGATTCCAAGAGTCATGTTGAAGCGCCTTGGAAGCAACGGCATGTTCAGGACAAGTCTGCCCAGCCCGTGCTCTTCCTCTTCCCACAAGCCCAACCTGTCTTCTAAACAAGCCTGGTGTCGGACGGGGTAGCAGGCTCTGGTGATCGAGGTGAGCGGTGACATCAGAGCATCGCTCATTGCTGTCACTTACTTCTGTTTGACTCTGGTGTGACTCCAGGCGAGGCACTCCAGCCAAGGAGGCCACAAAGCCTGGATTCCTGTGACTCAAGCCAGCGCCACGACACAGTGTTCTCCCTCCACCTGCTGGGAATAGAAATACCTGACTTGGGGGTTTGTAGAGAATTGAAGTTCGTCAATGCAGGCAACAATGTAGGGGGTCCTTGGGAGACTTAGGCTGCTGGGCACCTAACTTGAGGATCCAAAGGGAGCTTAAATGCCCAGTGCAGCGCCCCGCTGGGCAGCCGATGGGCTGGCTCGGAGCGGCCGCTGGAGACGCTGCCAGCCGCCCCAAGAGCCCTCCACGCTGCGCTGACCACACCAACACCAAGTGCCCCTCACTGCCACCTTCTCTGGCACCCGAGGCATTTTTGCACACTGTAGCCTAAGCTATTTAATGAGGTGCAAGCCAAAAAAGTTCTCTAAAATGCAGAAACATATTTTTGTCTCCTTTTCCACCAGAGAGCAAGCTTCGTACACTCAGATTTGCTTTGGCAGAGCTGAGATCCGGGGCACTGCAATAATGTTTAATCCCATTACTAATGCTTATTTTAGAATCTGCTTGTCCTTAAAGACATGATAGTGATCTTAATTATTGTTTCCAACATGTATTTGCCTGAAATAATTATTATACTTCATTCCTATAGAGACAATGAGATAAAACTCTAATTTCATTTTATTGGCCCTTCTATCCATCAAGAAATGAGTTTCTTCTGAGAGCTTTGAAGTAGTCCCCTTCACGGATTAAACCCCTTGAAAGTACAAGAACAGAGGGCGGGGTGTGGGGGAATTGAAATAATTTACATCCCAGCAGACATGTAGTGGGAATCAACAATGCAACCAGACCTACATGATGGTTGAGAGGAAAAAGTTGAGACATGCTATTCAGCAGGAAAAAAAGGCTGGTTAGCTGCAGCTTTTAGCTCAGGAGACTGCCAAGGGCTGCACTAAGTCACAGGAAATAAGGAGCAAAAAGGAGCTTCCCTAATCATATTTTCCAAAAAGGAAAAAAAAAAAATAAAAATAAAAGAAGTCTCACTGGATAAAAGAGCATGAGGCATGTAACTGTCAGCTGGCCGCCTGCCAGGCAGGCTCATGCTCACAGCACCTCCGACAATACTCTGCTCCGGGTAGGAACAGATAGCACAAATATAGTCTCAGCAGTGCCTGCATTTGATACACAGCACACTCAGCCCATGTCCCCAAAATATATGACATGCCTAAACTTAAGCGTGCTCAGAGTGGTGGGCGACAGGTTTTGCAGCGCTTGGCCACGTGCAGCACATGTGGCATATAAAGCAATCCTTCCTATCCACCTGCTCCTCAGGGATGCAGCTATGGAACATTTTCCTTCTGTACGCTGCACGTTCACATTTCTCAGGACCAAACACATTTTTAAGGCACTGAGGTAGAGTCACAAGCATTATGCATCACCTCTCCCCCGCCACCGCACACAGACTTTTGCTCCTTCAGCCTTAAGTCCTTCATGATGCTAAAATGAAGATCTCTGCCTGACAGACAGCGAGCGGCTGCTCTTTTCAGTGAGCCTCCCCACTGTAGTGCAGCCTCAGGACTCCTGCACTGAAGGCAAAGCACATTCACGTCTTCCAAATGCAGCCAAACAGTGGGAAACCTCCCCCTTGGTGCCATGCCAAGAAAAGTTTGAAGAGAAAAATGGCAGCGTGCAGGCAATGCTACACATGGTGCTGCTCAGAAAAAGAGAAAACACAAGAACACAACTACATATGATTAGATTAGCATGAGAAATGCAGCGCAAATGGTAATCACATGTATGTCACTGAGGCCAAATATAAACGCGTCAGGGCCTCTCATATGGAGAAAGTCCAGCTGATTTTGATAAGATTTTGCTTTCAGTTGTTGACTGAAAGGTTTCAGTCCAGCTTGAAGGCACACGGTGACACCTTCACTGTAGTTCTGAGAGCAAATGCTCCTATCCCCCATCAAAATCATCTTAATCATGGAAAGGGCCAGCAGCCCAAGGCTCCAGGTCCCCTCAGTTGCACAATTGCTCTTTCTACCTGATTTCTCACTGGGTCCCTGGCAACGTTATGAGGCAATTTTCTAAGCTTGCGTTTTGCAGACCTGAGCCTGTACAGCACCCACTCCAGGCAAGAGGAACATACAGTGCTATGAAACTATCTGGTTCTCACAGAACAAGACATATGCTGCTGGAACTTCCTCCTTCCTGATCAATGTGCTTTACAGTGCTCCGCACTGCTCCGTCACGTGAGAGAAAGCCCCGCTGCTCCTGCCGTGGGAAGGCCACGAGACAGCCTGCGCCGACAGGGCTCTGCAAGGACGGGCGACTACGATGGGGGCTGTGTTGCCAGCGCATACGGAATCATCCCGCTGCTCCTGGGAAAAACCAGCAGTGTTGGTGCGGGGGATTTGGTCCCCGCTGGCTGCCCAAGGGGTTTCAGGAAGAGAGGACAGTAACATGGGTTGTTCCTTCCTATAGGAAAACTGTTGTCCCTTTGCTAGGAAGTAACTAGTCATGCAGAGTCTGGTGCTGTGTAACAGTGATTCACAAGAAGTGCTCAGTGCTTGCAGGAGGCTTGCAAACGCAAGGCACTTCTGCCCTTACCAACGTGCAGAGATTTCAAACCTTCCCAAAAAAGAAGGATCCAGCAGGTACGCCAGCAGCAAGGGAAAAGACAGGGAAAGGAGCCACGGGGCAGCCTGTTCTCCTGCCTGTCTTGGGCGAGCGTTGGGAGCAGCGGCTGCAGAGGAGACGCTACTCCCCTCTGCTGTCGGCTCTCCCCTGCGCCGCCTCCGTGCCCAGGGCCGCGCGCGAGAGCAGCGCCCGCGGGGGCACTTCAGCCCCGGCATTTCACGGCTTAGCACCTCAGCCGAGCCGCTGATAAAGGCAGCAGGGGCAGTCACACGGCGGTCGGCTGCGCTCGCCGCACGCACGGCCTAAGGGACACTGAAGGGCAGCAAAGGGGACATCCTTGTACCCTCGCAGCAGTGACACGGGGCTCTCCTGGCCCCAGGGCTCTCACTCCCTTGTCTGCACATTTTCACCAATCGCACAGGAAGCGGTAAGATTTCTTAATGCTTGCCAAATATTGAAACAGTAAATATATATATATATAAAAAAATAAATCTATTTGTTACCCTGTAAATAACTTCACTGGTATGAATATAATGTTGAGTTTACAGTAGAGGTTAGGCCCAGGTAACCAAATAAGAATTAAAATCTTTGCAAACTGGCCACATTACAGTAAGCCTGAAATTCAGGAAAGCCCCAGCTAAGAACCGAAATGCATTGTCAACTCTTCTCCTCCGAGCACACGTGGTAAACCAGGGGAAATCCTGCGCAGCGCCCACAGCAGCGCTCGACCACATGGGCACTTTCTTCTCTGCCTGCACCCCACAAACTCAGAAGAAGGGAGCGGACATTCAGCAGGCCCTGGTATTTCTGTGCTGTTACATAACTGCATCCTCCCTCGCCCGGTGCCTCCCAGGGCTCGGCGTGGCCAAGGAGCCCGAGACGCCGCACGGGCCCGTGTCTCGCTGCGGCTGCACCGCGGCCCGGCAGCGGGGCTGGTGTGCAGGTCCCAACAGAGCCGCCGCCGACCGTCCGCGGGGCTCCAGATGCCTGCCATTCTTTGCACATACTTCCCAGAACCTGAAATACTCCTGCATCACGGGCTGACCGTCGTGTTTAACTCAGCACCTGCTCCCTAGCGACCCTTCTGCCATCCACGTGCACCGACAGACACGGGGGCTGCCTTGCAGTTTTGTTTCAGGTGGATTTAAGATTCCTGGAGATCATGCCCATCACATCCAGCATATTCACTGACCAGAAATTTTTCCTTTTCAGAGTCTTCCTTAACCACAGACCTCATTGAAGTGTCATCGACTGAGTCTCCTATTCTTTTAAAATTCTGCAGTAGATTCCATTTACTAATACTAACAGGAAATCCCATGAATCTGCCTCATGCCCTTTCACTGACTTCACAAATCCAATTGATACAGATAGAGCCAATTTCTGAAACTGCAGCTGTCCACACTTACAAAGCTCTGACTGTTAGATAAGAAAGTGCCAGCTGGAACAAGAAGTTTCTCCTACTACTAGATGTCACACTCCTAGCCAAGTGGGCAGCTGTCAGCTTGGGTGGCGACAAAGCTGCATAAATGGGAAACCCTTAGATCCAGTCCCTTATGCTCATCCTAAAGCCATGGAAAAGTCCTGCAGCAGGAAAAGCGAGCAGAGCTCAGCCTCTGAAGAATGCAATTGCACTTGTCTCCGAGTTTCCAATTCCCTGCATACCACTGCATTCCTTATGGGCCATCGGAGCTGTCCCTGGGCCAAAAAGCTGTGCCGGCCCCTCCTCTGACCCGAGAAAGGCCACTCGCTCAGCCCCACTAAAAGGGGAGCTCCAAGTCTCTTCAACTCTGAGCAGTATTTGACACCTCACAGCATTTACGGGTAGTTTTAGGTTGATTTTTCATTGCTAGTTTTAAATCTTGCATGAGTTCTAATCTCCATATACGACTGCAGAGTCCAAGACATCCTAGCAAGCTCCACTGCCAGCGTGAGGGGCTCGTGAATGGGAAAAGCATCTACAGGAAAAAGGCAATAGATAAATAAATAAATTATGAAAACCTAAATGGTAAATAAAACACTTTTTTCTTTAATGGAAACTTTATATACGGAACCATGAAATTTACATCCCTGGAAAGTAGACCGTGGCTTTGTGGGCTTCTTAATATAAATGTCCCTGACATAAAAATTACTATTCTCGAAGACTATGTGGAAGGTTTGGAAAAAATACCCTTGCAGTCAGACCTACATCAACTGTTTAATAGCTAGGGAGAGATTTCCTCATGTTTTTGGATGGCTGCTTTCTCTCCCCACCCCCCAGTCTTTGGGGACTTCTGTCTCTTCTTGCCGAACCGCTTGCCGTGTTGGTTCAGAGGGGGCAGCTGAGCAATCCGTTTCAGTGCTTCTTTCCCATGGAACAAATCCCCCCAGCCCTCCTGCTGCATCCTCACGGAGCTTGCAGGCCTTTCTCCACTGCATTCTTTCAATAATGCTGGAATTGCAACGTTAGGAGAAAAAATTAGGGCGAAAGGGAGTTGCTTCTGTATGCCAGACCTGCTTAATAACTTAATGAAATAAACAGAAATATAATTATAATGTAAATATTTCCTATCTTCAATTCCTAGGCATCTTGACAGAGAGAATGCTGTTGAAATGAGATAAAATTATTGAAAGCCTTTTCAATTCTTCCATATCTAATCATTCCACTGTCTTCCCACTCCTCTCCACTTATAAGATTTCAACCATCCGACAGAGAAAAATGCATCCATGGAAATGAATACTCCAGATAGTCAGAAGTGTTTATAATTGGAAGGGAACCATAAGGAGTAAATTGCTCTG